>BQNB010002180.1:90037-128025 GCA_026074375.1 Tanacetum coccineum
TGAAAACATAACTGAAAACAATATTTTATATTAATAAGGTTATTTGTTGAAATCTTAACCCTAAGCTTTATAATTCCCTTAGTTTCAAAGAATCTATTATCGATCTTAAATATAAAAAAAAATCAAAAACTAACCGCATTCATTATTGTGTTAATCTTTATCACGATAACCATCTAAGTATACGAAAATGAAAAAACCATTTATCAAGTTGTACACAGTTATATAAACTCAAAAGAATTATAAATGAAGTCAACAATACCTAGATTTGAACCAAGATTGTCTCATAATATTCAAAGATCCTTGAAGATTGCTTTGTTGACTTTGTCAAGACGATTCTCTCCAATACGTCTGAGAGACTGAAAAGTTAAGTAGATCACATGTATGTACTCGTTTAGTTGTGTCATTAGATCAATGTCGCCTCGTGTTTTTCAGAGGCCTAAATCGGAAAATATGATATAAGAATTTTAGATATCTAAAGTTTTGGATAATGGTTTTAAGATTTTTAGATATCCAAAAATTAGGTTTCCAATATTATGGATTTTGTAAATATTTTATATGAATTCTGAAGTGACAATTCATATATCTCAATTTTCGAAACAATTCTAAAATAATTCTTTATATCGAATTATGAATATTTAATTATCCAAATACTTGTGTACGAACCCATCATCTATAGTACTTAGCTGTCCACAACTTATCATAAAGTCTTTTAGATAACATGTTTTGCAATTGATCCCATTGTCGTTCATTATTATTCATATCATGGAACACCTCAAATATGGCAGGGATTGGTAACCGAGGGCGTTACTTCATAATACATAAGCACAAGATATAAGAGAATGACCTCTACATGAGTCGTTTAAAAAGTACTCTCTTTGATACATTAAACATTTAATAAGTTTTAACAAAGTGGTCCTATAAGTTTTGCCTCAAAAGAAAATCATAATTTGGTTATAACACCGAGAATAGTTTGAGTGCAAGTGAAAATCCATAAGAAATAGCCATGATGAATGTAGACTCCAGTGCACTTCGAAAATGTTCATACGGGTTAAGCACCTGAGAAATACATGCTTAAATATGTCAACATAAAGTTGGTGAGTTCATAGGTTTAAGTAATGAAATGTGGCGCAAGATTTCAAGTCGTTTGACATGTAACACTAATGCCAAAAAATTAATTAGATGGGCTAAGCTATGACCACCAAAGCTACAAACATTGTATATGTAATGTTTCACATGTAGGTGCCAACGAGACACCTAGAATTCTAACCTGTATACGTCCGTGTGATCGGACCTCCGATGCAAGTTTAAGAATCACAAAACAAACGGGGATGTCAATCCCAATAGATATTAATAACAATGCGCTTATACAAAGTAATATAACGGTTCATGTTGTGGGCCGTTGGGGGTTTTGGTACTTAGGTAATCGTATTTATGTAAAAAAGTATTGCAGTCTAAATGTAATAAAAGCTATGTATCTCACCCGAGATTGTAAAAATTGTAAACAAGTTAAGCGGCTATTACTAATTCATGCAAAGTAGTGATTCGGAAAATTATCACATGTATATCTAGAACAATCCTAACGGCTACCTAGTTAAATATCTGGTGATGGCACTTTGATTGTTACAACATTGTTGTGCACTAAATTTAATATTTTAAGAGTGTCTTTATATACAACACACCTAATATGCTTGTGTCGAAGGTTTTTACAAGTTGAACAGATTCTTTATAACAAAGATCATGTGTGTATATATATAAGTTACTAAATTAGTTGGCTGTAAATAGGTTTTCTAATGACGGGGGCGTAGGTCAGCGGTTTTCTATGATTTTTCGCGGTTCAAAATGCTAGTTTGTAGGTTTTTGAGTTATCTTTAAATTTTATAGGTGTTTAATGGTTTCAATGTAGAAAGGGTCTAAAGGATTTGTAATGAAAAGTGGGTGGTGGCCGTATGGTGAATTATTGTGAGTGGGTTAGTATAATCTCTAATTTTGATAGAGCGAGGGGTTGTGATTTGGTAGTGTTGGTTTTGGTGGTTTTGGGTTGTGTAGTATTAATAATGCGAGTGATTTGGGGGTGTATGGGGGTAAGGTGTGGTCGGGGGGGGTGTGGGGGGTAATGGTGGTGTTGGATGTGTTGTTGGGGTGGATGGTGTTGGGGGGGTTGTAGGTTGGTTTGTGTGGTGGTGTTGGGGGTGGGGGATGGGGGTGTTTGTTGTGGTGAGTTTGGGTTTGGGTTGTATTGGGGGTTTGTTGGGTGTTGGTTTTGGGTTAGTTGTATTTTTATGTTTGTTTTTTTAGTGGGTTGGGGTGTTATTTTAATTTTTATTTTTTTTTATTTGTTTTTTTTTTTTATTTTTTTTTTATTTTTTATAATAATCTTTTTATTTTTTTTTTTTCTTTTTTCTTTTTTTTTTTTTAAAAAAAAAACAAAAAAAAAAAAAAAAAAAAAAAAAAAAAAAAAAAAAAAAAAAAAACCAAAAAAAAAAAAAAACCAAAAAAAAAAACAACAAAACAACAAAAAAAAAAAAAATAAAAAAAAAAAAAAAAAAAAAAAAAAAAAAAAAAAAAAAAAAATAAACAAAAAACAAAAAAAAAAAATAAAAAAAAAAAAAAAATAAACATAAACAAAAACTAAATCAAAATATAAAAAATAACTATAAATAACTAAAAAAAAAACAAAAAAACAAATACAAACAAAAAATAATCAATACACAAAATCTAAATATATTAAATAAAAAAAAAAAATAATCCCAAATATTTCTTTTTTAAACTTAAAAAACGAATTAAATATATTGTTTATATACATCTATTATAACAAACAATATTCAGGGCATTTAGAATAAATCTAGATTTATTACTACTATACGTAGTGAATTTCACTTCTTATTTATATAAAGACTAAATTAATTGTTTAGGGTTTATTAATGATTTTCTGATGGTATAAGTATACAAGGGTGATATTAGGTAATTAGGTGTAAAGTGTATGGGAGCTTGATGGGTGTTTATAGGGTTTGTAAAGTAAAGATTTAGGGTGTTTTTTGTGATGTAGGGGTTTATTTAAGTTTTAGGGTTATATTGGGGTTGATTGTTGGTATAATTATCATTATTAAGTCTTCTATAAAGTATCTTTAAGTTTATTTATAATTTATTAATTTTTTATGGTTGTACTGTTTTTGTATATGTTTATAAATTTGCAAGTTTTATAAATAAGAAATATAGGTTAAGCTCATATGTGTTACAAATGGAGTTTATTTAAGGAATTAGATGGATTTTATTATTTTTGTAAAGTAGGTTATATATTTATTTATAGTAATATAGTAAAAAAATATTGATGAATTATGCTATTATAATACTCACCTACAGTGAAAATTAAATTAACTAAAATAATATTTCAATTATTATAAGAATTATCAACAAAAAAAAATAAAAAATAAATAAAAAAAAAAAAAAATACATAATAAAATCAACTAACATCTTTTAAATAAACATAATAATATAAATAACTAACATAAATCCTACTAAAATAAAAAATTCATAAAAAATCATTAATTAATTTAATATCTCAAAAAAAAAAAAAAATTAAAAAAAAAATAAATACTACAAAAAAATAAAAAATACTAAAAATCTAAACAACACTATTCTAAAATATATAACTTAAAACCATACTTTACACTAAACAAAAAAAATTAATAACAAATAAATACAATATAAATACACACAATATAAAACCACATACCAACTATATTATAATTATAAATTCTAGAAATTTAACCTACGTAAAACTTCCAACTAAATCTTAAAAAACTATATACAAATAAATATCTTTATCTAATTTCTTAATAACAAATATATATTATTACTAAAAATACTACATTATCAAACACTGAATAATTCAAATTAATTGTTGTCCCAAAAAACAATGAATATTTAATATAAATAGTAATACAAAGTTAATAATTATCTATCTTATTGAAAATGGTATATTTTCGGAATGATACTTGGACATTAATTAATAAGCATGTGTTTCATTGTTTCAACTTTTCAAATTAAACAAAACTAGTAGTGGTGATGTATCTTATAACGTATGATGTTGTATTTTATTATATTAATTTACATTATCTTATACGATCTTATATTAATTAGGTTGCATTCGGGATCGTTGGCGCGATTTTGTGGATTTTGTATAATCACTACTTTTCACTAGAGGGTGAGTTTATAGCTCTCTTTCACTTGTTTACAATTACTTTACAAATCTCGGGGGAGTATACATGTTTACAATTGTTTACTATTCTTTTTAAATCTTTTTTACATATTGATTTGATACTCGATTTCGTAACTTGGTTAATATATGTACAAAAACTATTTAATATTTTAAATGTTTAATACTTGGTTTTAGATATTACAAAATTTATTGATTGATAAAACTGTTTACACACTATTTACAGAAAAGTAATCTGGTTGAGGATATGTTGTAAGATAAAATATTAAATTAATGTCGGGTGTGAGTAGGGAGTTATGATAATGAATTATTAAATTAAATACATATATTAAATATAAAAATTATAAATTAAAACAAAAATAATATTTATTAAATTTACTAAAAAACAAAAAATAATTAATCAAAAAAAAAAAAAAAAAAATTTTATTTTAAAAAATATATTATAACAAACCTACAAATAAAACAAACAAATCCAAAAATAATTAAAACTTATAAAAAACTATACTATATCAAATATTATAATTTAAAAATATAAAATAAACTTTAAAAAATAAATATTACAAATCACTAATACATAATTATTTAAATAATAAACTTTAAACTTATTAATAAAAATACATAAAAAAAAAACCCCTTAAATAAAACAAAACAAAAAAAACAAAACAAAAACAATTCTAAATAATATCCAATACAATCTATCATATAATCTAATAAATACCCCCATACTAAAACAAAAAATACAAAAACCCATTATTTATATAATTTTTATAACACAACAATCCTAAACTCTCCCTATAATTAACTACCTACAAAACCAATTCTTACCTACCCAAAATTTTCCACGACAACATGACTATATACCCCCATACACATTATACAACCACCCTATTATTAAAATTATATACAGAACTTTAAATTTGATACACTAATGTTCGTAAATTTCTCATTACACTATTTATAAACAATTCATATACCCCACACACACCAAAGTACAAAGTTGAAGGATGTGCTGCCAATAATGTTGACCCACAACAGCCACGGTTTCCAACAGAGCTGAATAATTAAAATTGCTTGCCTCTGAGACCCACGTACTACACAAACAAAAATATGTATACCATTTATGTTTTATTTGCTATTCAAGTATAAATGAGGATTTCGATTTTAACTGACAATTAACTTCTTGCGTACATCAATAGAAAAATGTAGGGTGTAATCAATATCGATCAGATTTTCCCATACGGGTGGCCCTATCTGGCACACTCGAGCATTGACTTAATGGATATGTACTCATACTAGGTGCCCTATCTGGCACACCCGAGCAGTGACTTATTCTGTAAATGAGTGTGTAAACGAGTTTGTAGTCAATCATGTAAATGAGTTTGTAAGTATGCTGTGAAAACAAGTATGTAAACAGGTTGGTAAAGAGTATGTAAATAGTTTTGTACATGAGTATGTAACCAAGTTACGAAATCGAGTATGCAATCAAGTATGTAAAAGAGATTGTAAATGAATATGTAAACAAGTTGTAATGAGCATGTATTCTCCCCCGAGATTTGTAAAGTAAATCTAAAACAAGTGAAAGGGAGCTATATCTCCCCCACCCCCCCCCCATCTAGTGAAGTAGTGGATTATAGCAAATCAACAAAGTATCGTCGCAACGATCGGGAATCGAACCTAATTAATTATAGATGTTCTATAAGTATAATGTATTTATTATTTAAATAAAACATCATAAGTTATAAAGTTACAATTCACCAAAACTTACTAGTTTTTGTTTAATTTGAAAAAGTTGTGAAAACAATGTGTAATCATGCTTATTAATAAATGTCCAAGTATTTCGTATCGAAAAGTATTTACCATTTTTTCCAAATTATGGTGTGTTGTGTTAAAATAATTGATTTAATATTTTCATTGTTGGACATGATATTATATAAATGGTTTAGTTGTTTTATAAAATAATATTTATAAATTTAAAACGTATATTAAATAATATATTAAATGTACGATAATATATCTTAACGTTTTTATAGACCAAACGGATCAAAATACAATCGTAAAACACTTTTTTTATTGATATCAGAAAGTTATATTTTTATAAACAATATTACTCAGAAATTTATTTATAAAAAATTATAGTTGTATTTGGAATTTCTAATTTACCAGAAATCTTTAAAAAGTATATTGCAGTTTTAACTCCGTTTTGATTGTTTTTTATATGTATGAACTTCGTTTTTTGAGAAAATCTAGCATAATATTATACTTATAATATTTATATAAACTGTTATGAACAGTAACAAAGGGTTGAAATTAAAAAAACACTTTTTATAAATTTATTTATTGAAATTGTATAAAATTTATATCTCCTCTATTTTAATTCCGTTTTCAGTGATCCTTATATGCACGGATTCGTAATTAAAAGTTCTATCCATGTAATATTATTTTTCAGAAACGTCACTGTATGAACAGTAACTTTTTGTATATAAAACACTTTTTATCGTAAATTGTAATTCTTTAACTCTTCGTTATAACTTTTGGATTTTTGACGGTCTTTATTATTTAGACTTGTCATGAATGTACTATTTTAATTAAAATTTAAAATATATTATTATAATTTTCGAATTAAACAGAGGATTTGTGTATTTAACTTAATGTTAAAATTGTTCTTTATAGTCTTTAACTTTTATTATTCTACTACTATTCCTTTTATACTTTACTTAATTATACTCTTGTGATATACTTTAGTGGTCTTGAATTTATGTCTATCATATTGAGTCGATTGTCAGGAAATGGTCCATATATTTATTTACTTATTTAAAACTTTATAAATAAATAATTAACATGACCTTTACAATTATGATATTAAATTATTTCCTTGCTTGTAAATCCCCTTTGAATAAAACATGTCTTATGTTTTTAAACTTCATTTTTATCATGATATCAAGTATTTCTTGAGTTTATATTAACTTTGCAATATTTTATAAACTTGAATAAAATTAACTAGGTGATGATTAACCATATAATAAGTATAATAAATTTTGAAATGATAATACTTTGAAGAATTACGGTTTATAGAAGACGTTATTATGATGATGTGAAGTTGATACCAACCAATCAAACACCAAGTATTTAACCTAAAGACTTGATATAAGAACCTATTTCACAAAGAAAACCTAATCTTTTTATTGTACAACTTATAAACACCCAATCAAGTTTCCATAACTCTTTGTAACAACTTGGATATATACCTAATATAAACCCTTGTTATACTTATTAGCCTTGCTAGAATTCAAGTTATGAAAACCATAAAACAATTAATTTGGAAGTCGTGGCGTTAGGTGAATAAATGAGAGATTTTGTGTGAAAGTTCACTTGGTATGTAAGAGATGTAGTTAATCTAAGGCCTTCTTTTATAGTCACTAATAATGTATAAACCACCTTAAACTAAACCATGGACATGTAGTGGTAATAGGTACATGTTGTAAGACCTCTCCTCTTCCCTAGGAGGAGGGATTTGACAATTACTAGAAAAATAGGATTGTAAGGGTACTTGGTAGGGTTATTAACTAGAAAATGATATACTAGTGGAAGATTTATGGTTTTATTATGTGTGTATATGTATGGATCCGGTTCCATGGGGGTTAGGAGAGTGAAATGATTTTAATTTTTGTTTATTAGGTATAAAAGTGGGTATTTGATTAAGTATAGATGGGTATTGGTGCTCCGTGTATACCTAAATGTATTTTATTACGAAACGTAGACGTTTTACGCGTCCGATAAAAAAATATAAAAAGTCATAAATTATCTTCGTAAAAATAATATAACACTTGTTTGACGTAAAATTTTATTTGTTTGGTGTTCGTTTAGTTGATGTTAAATTTTTAGTTTACCACGATTTAACTTAAAGTTAGAAAATTAAAGTGAATGCGGAAAAGTTTGAAATAAATAATGGATATTTTATTGACGTCAAATAACGTGAAAATACGAATTGTTACAGTCTCCCCATGTTAAAAGAATTTGGTCCTGAAATTCAGGTTGAGTTGCCTTCCGGAGTGGTGTTGATGAAGAGGCGTAGATATGTGTTGGCTTGTCTATCTGTGGTGCTATGTCGAAGAGGAATGGATACTTGTCTTAATTCTCCTAATACGTGCTAACCAACTTGTTATCTTAATGTCTTTAATTCCTTGTTTATGAAGACTTTTAGGTTTTGGTGTGAGATGGTGCCGACTTCCTATAGTATGGTGACGTAAAGGTCAACCTAGTTGCTATGGTTACTAGTTTGATTTCTCGAAGTAAAAGTGTTATAAAGAAAGTCTCTTAGTAGTGAAAGCATCAATGGAGAAAGTGTAGTCGCGTGGATATGTCTATATAAAGTTTTAAATGTTTAATGGCAAAGTCTAGTTTCCGATGTCTATAATGTTCGATGATTAATATCGGGCGAGGCTAATGGGTGTAAGTATTTCATTCTTAGGCAGGCTGTTCTAGGAGGTATCCATGACTTAATGTTGTACATTGGTATGTTATGAGTAAATCAACGATGCTATATAGACATACGTGTTTATCTTTGTTTTAGGAGGGGGGGGGAGGTTGCATTACCTTATGGATTAAAGTTGTACGAGTTGGGGTGCTCAAGGACCAACAACAAAAACATAAAAAACAATAACTATAACAAAAGGTGATGGGGATGTGGAGATTAAGGATATTTTCAAGAACAATATCCCAAGAATAAAGGTCGACAATGGAGGAGCTCATGGGAGAGCTTTAAATTTTTGCGATAGGTGGTGGATTTTTGTACAGCAGTCTGGTTAAAAGTTCATGATTGTAAGGATTTGTAACGGCAAAAAGTAATAACTTAAGAATGAGATCAGGTAGTTCAAGTGAGGCCTTAAGATTTTTGTGAGTGGTAAGACAATATTGTGCTTCTAGATCTTTTTAACGAATTCCGGTGATTATCGGTTTCAAGTTCATACTCATGTCATATCGGATACAAATAGCCCATCAGTCTAATAATTTATCACTTACATAAGAAGGGTCGCATTGATGTAAAGTAACGAATAAAAACTTATGGTTTAATGATTTACAATTTATTTATTTAAATGAAGAGGCGTCCTAATCTTTTCAATTAAAGAAATTGTAAATCCTCCTACTTAAGAATTTTCGATGCAATATGCGTACTCACATAACCTTTAAAAGTTGGATTTTTGAAATACAATTATCCAAGTTAAATATTTAACATTTAAAATTGAAACTATTCTACTTTGAACAGTAGATGTGGCATGATTTAACCTAAAGAAGGGATGGTTATCCCAAACACTATGAAAAAACATCTTTGGAACAACTCTAGACTTCGCTTGTCTACTTATAATAAGTATATTAATTATAATTACGGATATGTTTTATTTAGTTACATGCATTACATTTCATGTATTTTACGTATAATATATAAACTTGCCCCATTGTTGGTTTAGCATGGCTTGCATACATAAATAATAACCATAACACTTCCTCTCAATATTTTAACATATCACTAACTACACCATTTTATATCAAAAATCTACATTAGACACCTCTCTAACTCTAAAATATTCCGGTCAACAAAAAGGGAGATAATTTTTGTTTACAACCCTAAATTGTTTTACCACTTCAAAATACCACATTACTAATTAAACCTATTAATCACATGGTAGAGGGTAGTTATATTCACCCTTTCCCATTATGGCTGGTATACTAGCTTCCCAACCCAAAATAAGTATTGCTATAAGTGTTTTAATCCAATAATGTGACCCTTTCTTTTACCATTCAACCTTCCTCTTTTGTTTCTATAAATACTTGGCAACTAATTTGCTTCATTCTTCTCTAGCAAAAATTCACACACTCCTCTCTTATTTCTCTCCTACATTCGGAAGCCAAGGGAAGACCAAGACAAGTGTTGGATGATTTTATTAGTTAAAGGTATAAACAAAGGGGTTTGGAAGCATAAAATTAGGGTTTGGTTAGTTATTTTGGGTAATCAGCATCATTAAACATCCATCTTCACCCATCTTTATAAGTATCATTATTTTATGTTAATAATATCTTTATTTTACATCTTTTATTGATTATTAGTCTTAGTATGCTTGGTATAAGTGAAATTTGTTAAAAAGCTTGATTTTAAGTCCTATATTTGAGCTGATTTTATAGTGACTTAATGGATTGTAAATACTTACTTTGATGGAACCCCATGAGTAAAACTATTTCAAAATTATATTAATATAATGTATTACCTAAAATTCTAGAGGTGCCCAAAAAGATTCGGGTTCGTATTCATTCTCAAATGATTTTACAAGATTAGTGCGCAAAACAGAGTCCTAAAATTTACACGACTTTATGACCACTTTAAGAGTAGATTGGATTTTTGGTCTAGTTGAGACTTTGGTAGAGGACACTTTTGACTTTAAATGTTAGAAAAGTTGAATTACACTGACGATAAAACATTGAGTGAGTTATTGACACTAAAAAAGGTTGGAAAATATTTCTGCTTTCTAGGGTCAGCCTGAAATATGTGCATCTTAAAACCCTTTTGGACATCTTTATACTTTGAAACAATTTTAGTAACCTAAAAATTTGTAATAGATTAACTCAATAAACCTCAATCGTAGGCTTTTTGAAACGCGTTATTTTCATTAGTTAGCGATTGGACATACGCCCCCGTGGAAGTTTGAGAAACCCTATTTACAGCCAACTATTCTAGTACATTATTATATTATAACACTTGTATCTTTTGTTTAAAGTTTATTTAGAAACTTGAAAAAACCTTAGGGACCTCCACGCATATTTTGTGGTGTGGTATATTAATACACCTTATAGTTATATATTTAGTGCACTATGTTGTAAAGCTTAAAGTGCAATCACTATTTAACCTTGGTTGCGGTTTAGGATTTGTGCTTGGTGATATACTTTGGATTATTTTTCGAATCACTACTTTGTTGAGGTTGAGTATGCCCGGCTTTAATTGTTTAAAAATTTTTTACAAATCTCGGGGGTGAGTTACATTGCTTGTTTTACATTTTGACGCAAGTACCGTTTTACATAATTACGGATTAGCCTAAGTACCAATAACCCACAAGGCCCACTATCATGAACCGTTAATTACTTTGTATAAGCGCAATTGTTATTAATAGATCTATTGGGATTGACATCCCCGTTTGGGTTTGGTGATTCTTACTTGCATCGGAGGTCCGATCAAACGGACGTATACCATGTTAGAATTCTAGGTGGTCTCGGGTTGGACACCTACATGGGAAACTTTACATATTCAATGTTGTAGTTTGGGGTCATGAGCTTTGCGCATTTCGGTAATTACATTTTTTTTGGTGGTATGTGTTACTGTCATACATTGAAATCTTGCGGTCCACACTTATTGTTTACTTAAACACTTTGGAACTCACCAACTTTATGTTAGACATATTAAGCATGGATTTCTCAGGTGATAACGTTTGAACATTTTCGAGTGCACTGGAGTCTATTCATCATGGCTATTTTTTTTGGATTTTCACTGCACTTAAATATTCTCGTTGTGAACCAACTTATGTTTCTTTTTGATGCAAAAAAACTTATTGGACCACTTTGTTAAAAACTATTAAAATGTTAATGTATCAACGAGAGTACTTTTTAAACTACTCATGTAGAGGTCGTTCTTTATATCTTGTGCTTGTGTATTATAAAGTAACACCCCTGGTAATCTTTCCGTTGCCATATTTTGAGGGTGTTACAGATATGAAGAATAATTGAACGACAATGGGATGCAATTGCAAAACATGGTTTATCTAAAAGACCTTTATGAGAAGTTGTGGACATCTAATGGTACTATAGATGATGTGGTTCGTACAAGGTCTTTGGATATTTTAATATTCATATTCGGTTATAAGTAAATTATGTTAGAATTGTTTCGAAATGAGATCTATGAATTGTCATTCAGATTTCATATAAATTATTTACAAAATCCATATAGTGGAATCCTAATTTTTTTGGTAATCTAAATCTTAAAACCATATCAAAATGTAGTATCTAAATTCTTATATCATATATTTTCAGATTTAGGCCTTGAAAAACACGATGGCGGACCATTGATATAATGGACACAACGAAAAGATGTGACATAAATGTGATCTACTTCTACTTTTTGTCTCTCAGAAGTTAATTGGAGAGAATCGTCTTGACAAAGTCAACAAAGCAATCTTCAAGGATCTTGAGATATTTTGAACAATCTTGTGTTCAAATCTGAGGTATGGTTGACTTTCAGTTTATAATTCTTTTGAGTTTATATAACTGTGTACAACTTGATAAATGGTTTTTTCATTTTCGTATACTTAGATGGTTATCGTGTATAAAGTTAACAACTAATGAATGCGGGTTAGTTTTGATTTTTTTTTATATTTAAGATCATAATAGAATCTATGAAACTAGGGACATTATAATGCTTAGGTTAGATTTCAACAAATACTTATTAATATTAAGATTATTGTTTTCAAGTTTTGTTTTTCAAGGAAATTTTGAATTCGGAAAGCTAGGGAACTTTGACTTACGTCAAACTATGAACTTTCAAAGTAAAGAAAGCTTATGGTGGTCAGACAAGAAAAAGATACTATTCACAGGACATTTATATGGTGGTGCTTTAGCATGTTTTGCTACACTGTGGATGGTCGATGAATACATAAGAAAATAAATCCATATTTCCAATTGGTTGTGTCACTTTTGGGTCGCCCCTCATTGGTAACAACACCTCTCCACATGGTCTGTCGCGATAAAGTGGTCGGTCATTTCACCTATTTTGTCCTGGAACATGACATTGTTCCTCATATCATTTAGCTCCCAACACATCAATTCAAAAACACATGTACTTAAGATCTTTTAAGATTTCCAAAAAATAAAGTCAACCCCACAACTAAAAAACACAACAAAATTGCCACACTTTTAGCAAAGTCTTCGGAACAAACCGCCGATAATAATCAATTGGCGAAACCTGATGAAGTTGTTGTGTTCTTTGAGAGTGTGTTGATTAATTCATCAACTGTTGCAAGTCATGATGCATTTGATCTAATGGAGCTCACGAGTACTTTGAAGGAAAAGTTATGAGTTAACTTTGTTAAAGTTAGCCCTCACATGCCGTTTGGTAGTTACGTATTTTGCACTCGTGATGAAAGTCAAGCTCTAGATGCATCTCGACGACAGTTAGTTGAGGAAAACCTAAATGCGGTTCTTTAGCAACTTTTTTATTTCTTGTAGTTACCCAATGAAAATCAAAATCTAGCTGACTTTGCTGTGAACAATTTAGCTTAAAGTCTAGGATATGAAGAATAATTGAACGACAATGGGATGCAATTGCAAAACACGGTTTATCTAAAAGACCTTTATGAGAAGCTTTATGGGGACATCTAAGGGTATCTAAGTGATGTGGTTTGGGGATTGTACTAGTATTTTGGTACTTCGGATATTAGAACAATATGTCTGTGGAATTGTTTCGAAAATTGAGATATATATGAATTGTCACTTTGGAACTCATATAAAATATTTACAAAAATCCATAATATTAGATACCTAATTTTTAGATATTCAGATATATAAAACCCATTAGCCGGAAACTTTAGTTATATCTTAAAATCCTATTTCTTATTTCGGTTTAGGCCTCCAAAAACCGACGGCGGCATTGATCTAATGACCCAACTAAATGAGTACATACATGTGATCTACTTAACTTTTCAGTCTCTCAGACGTATTGGAGAGAATCGTCTTGACAAAGTCAACAAAGCAATTCTTTAAGGATCTCAGGTTATGTTGAATAATCTTGTGTTCAAATCTGAGGTATGGTTGACTTTTAGTTTATAATTTATTCTTTTGAGTTTTAATAACTGTGTGCAACTTGATCAATGTTTTTTTGTTTGTTTTTGTATACTTGGATGGTTATCGTGATAACGATTAACACATTAATGAATGCGGTTAGTTTTTGATTTTTTTAGTCATGGGGAATGGTTTTGAAATTTAAGGTCGATAATAATTCTTTGAAACTAAGAGAATTATAAAGCTTAGGGTTAAATTTTCAACAAAGAATCTTCTTAATATGAAATATTGTTTTCAGTTATGCTTTTAAGAAAATTTTGAATTCGGAAAGCTAGAACTTTGACTCAAAGTCAAACTATGAATTTTCAGGTAAAGAAAGCTATGGTGGTAGAAAAGAAAAAGATACTATTCACATGACATTTATATGGTGGTGCTTAGCAGGTTTAGCTACACTATGGATGCTTGATGAATACATAAGAAAACAAAAATACATTATTAGTCAATTGTGGTGTAATTTTGGGTTTTTTTATTGGTAAAAACACCTCTCCAAGTGGTCCCGTCACGAAAAGTGGTCGGTCATTTCACCTTTTGTCATGGACACGACATTGTTCCTGTATCATTTAGCTTCACACATCCATTTAAAAACACAATGTACCTAAATCTCAAGATTACAAAAAGAATGTCAAACCCACAACTAAAAAAAAACTCAACAAAATTGCGGACTTTTCAGCAAAAAGTCTTCGGAACAAACCACCGATAATAATCAATTGGTGAAACTTGATGAAGTTGTTGCGTTCTTTGAGAGTATGTTGATTAATGCATCATCTGTTGCAAGTCATGATACATTTGATCTAATGGAACCCACAAGTACTTTGAAGGAAAAGTTATCAATTTACTTTGTTATAGTTAGCCCTCACATGCCGTTTAGTAGTTATGTATTTTGCACTCGTGATGAAAGTCAAGCTCTAGATGCACCTTGACGACAGTTAGTTGAGGACAACCCGAATGCGGTTCTGTAGCTACTGTTTTATTTCTTGCAATTACCCAATGAAAATCAAAATCTAGCTGACTTGTTGTGAACAGTTTAGCTAAAAGTCTAGGATATGAAGAATAATTGAACGACAATAGGATGCAATTGCAAAACATGGTTTATCTAAAAGACCTTTATATCTAATGGTAGTACAGATGATGTGGTTCGTTACAAGTATTTGGATCATTTAAAATTCCATTTTCGGAATAATCGAAAATTATGTTTGAAATTGTTTCAAAAATTAAGATATATGAATTGTCACTATGGAACTCATATAAAATATTTACAAAAATCCATAGTATTGGATACCTAATTTTCAGATATTCGGATATATAAAACCATTATTCGAAACTTTAGATATCTAAAATTTGTATATCATATTTTCGGTTTAGGCCTCCAAAAAACACCGGGCGGCATTGATCTAATGACACAACTAAACGAGTACATACATGCGATCTTTTAATCTTTTTCTGTCTCTTTAGACGTATTGGAGGAGTATCGTTTGACAAAAGTCAACAAATCTCAATACTTCAAGGATTTCAGGATATTTTGAACAATGTTGGTTTTGTTCACATCTTGAAGGTATGGTGACTTATCAGTTTCTCAGATATTCTTTTGAGTTTATATAACTGTGTACAACTTGATAAATGGTATTTTCATTTTCGTATACTTGGATGGTTATTGTGATAACGATTAACACATTAATGAATGCGGTAAGTTTATGATTTTTTTAGTCATGGGGAATGGTTTTGAAATTTAAGATCGATAATAGATTCATTGAAACTAAGGAAATTAAAGCTTAAAGTTAAGATTTCAACTAAGAATCTTATTAATATGATATATTGTTTTCTGTTATGCTTTCAAGAGAAATTTAAATGGAAGCTAGTATTTGATCAAAGTCAACAACTATGTATCTTTAAGTAAAGAAAGTTGTGGTGGTAGACAAGAAAAATATACTATTCACACGACATTTATATGGTGGTGCTTTAACATGTTTTGCTACACTGTGGATGCTCGATGAATACATTAGAAAACAAAAATCCATATTTCCAATTGGTTGTGTCACTTTTGGGTCACCTCTTATTGGTAACAACACCCTTTCACACGCAGTCCGTCGCGAAAAGTGGTCCGGTCATTTCACCCATTTTGTCATGGAACACGACATTTTTCCTCGTATCATTTAGCTCCCAACACATCCATTCAAAAACACATGTACCTAAGATCCTCCAAGATTTCCAAAAAATAAAGTCAACCCCACAACTAAAAAACACAACAAAATTGCCAAACTTTTCAACAAAAGTCTCCATGAAGCTGTTGCGTTCTTTGAGAGTGTGTTGATTATTACATCAAAACTATTGTAAAGTCTGATATTTGGATCTATGGAGCCATAAGTACTTTGAAGGAAAAGTTATCAGTTGACTTTGTTAATGTTAGCCTCACTTGTCGTGTGGCTAGTTTTGTATTCTACAACTGGATGGAAGTAAGCTCTAGATGCACCTCGACGACAGTTAGTTGATGACAACGCGAATGCGGTTCTGTTGCTGTAACTCTTTATTCTTGTTAGTTACTTATTGATAAATTCAAAATGTGTTGACGGTGGTGTGATACTGTGTAGCTAAAAGTGATGTTATGAAGAAGAAGTTGTACAAACTAGGGGAAGCTATTGCAAACTGGATCATCTGATAAGGGTTGAGGAAGAGGGGGAGAGGATGGGGTCGTATGAGTTGGGGGGGAGGTCTTGGAGGGGGGAGTGGCGTTTTATGGTTGGGTTGTGGGGAGTTTTTGGAGGGTGGGTTTGGGTTGGGTATAGTGTTTTTGTGGGTGTTGTGGGTTGTGGGGGTGTGTTGGGGAGGTGTGGTGGGTGTGTGGTTTTTGTGAGTTATGGGTTTTGAGGGTAAGGGTGGGTGGGGCGCGGGGTCGGTGATTGTAGGGGTAGGTGGGTTATTGTTTGGGAGGTTGTTGGGTTGTGGTTGTGTGTTTTTGTGGTGAGTTGTTTGTGGTTTTGTGGGGGTTTTGGTGGGGGGGGTAGTTGGGTGTGGGGAATGGTGAAGTGTTGAGTTGGGGTGTGGGGGTTTGTGGGGGTTTGTTGGGGGGGGTTTGAGGGGGGTTGGGTGTTGTTTTTGTGTGGGTTTGATGTGTCTTTTTAGGGTTTGTTTTTTTCTGTCGGGAGCTTTTGGCTTTTTTTGTTTGTTATGGGGTGTGGTAGGTGTATTTTTTTATAGATCTTTTATTATAGATTTTAATTTATTTTATTATTTTTATTTTTTTTTAAAATATATTATCTTTATTTTTTTTTTTCTTTTCTTTATAAATAATAAATTATAATAATAAAAAAAAAAATAAATAAAAAAAAAAAAAAAAAAAAAAAACAAAAAAAAAAAAAAAAAAAAAAAAAAAAAAAAAAAAAAAAAACAAAAAAAAAAAAAAAAAAAAAAAAAAAAAAAAAAAAAATAAAAAAAAAAAAAAATAAAAAACAAAAAAAAAAAATCAAAAAAAAAAAAAAAAAAAAAAAAAACAAAAAAAAAAAAATATAAAAATAAATTTATAAAAAAAAAAAAAAAAAAAATCCTATAAAACATTAATTTTATTTCTAAATATATACTAAAAATAGATAATCTTAATAAATAAAATAAACTACAAAATTATTATAAAAATTAGTATTACATTTAATTAACTTAATATTTTTATTTTTAGTGTGTTATATAATTTTTAATAAAATAAAAAAAATTAATAATAAAAATAAATTAATATATATTAATTTTTAATTTAATCTCTTTTCTATTTAAAATAAAATAATATATTTAATAATCATAAAAAAAAATAAATAATATAATAAAAATACTAAAATTAAAACAATTATTTTTTAAAAAAATAAATAAAAAACTATAATAAAAAAATTAAATAAAAAATATATAACTTTAATAATAAATAAAATCAAAAAAATATACTATCAAAAAATTTACCATAAACATATATAAAAATATATAAAAAAAAATAAAATCATTAAAAATAACAAAACTATATTAAAAATCATCATACAATATTATAAACAATATCAAAACTAACCCTACTATTATCCATTCCCTTTACAACACACAAAAATAATTCTAAAAAAACTTAACCCCACCTCTTTTAACACCAATACCATCCCAACAATAAAATATATACTAACCACATTTTCTTACATTCAATTTAAAACCACAAAAAAAACAAATCAAAATCTTTTTTTTTACCAATCAACCCAATTGAATCCTTTATTCTAACATTCAAATCCCCAAAATCTGATTACTATTTACCCACCCTCACTACCCTCCAAAAACACTACAAACTGGAGTCACACTCTATTATGCAAAGTGAATAAATGTTATATATGTTGATACATTATCTAAACTGTATGTATCATATAGTTTTATCAGTAAAAATGTAAAAATTATATAACGTGTTAATAAATTATTATTATCGGTAATTAAACTGCATCTACAAAATAATCTTGGGCCGTGCTATCTTCGTGCCATCACTTAGTCTTTGTTGTCGATGTACTTTTTTACAATTATCTTTCATAAAAATCACCCTAACTTAATGGTTTGGCGCACAGCGTGACTTTGTGCAACCGGCTACTTATTTTCTCAGACTTGTGTTTTTTTTCTTCTGTGATAAGGGCTCAAAGAGCAAAAATTGGCTCACCAACACCATTGCCTTTATGTTTTTCACAGCATTGTTACCGCATTCCTTGTAGGTTACAATCGTTAGGTTAATATATCGGAGCATCTATACTGCTCTTTTTCGAAACAACGAAGTCACTGCAAGATAATACAAAGAGCAAACAATACATCATGTTACAATAAGTCTTAAATAAAGTAAAAAAAAGCAAGAAGGCAAAGTAGGTTACATTGGACATATGTTATGCACATTTACAATTTACAAAGATCAATATAAGAATGTAGACACCCTATAAGTTTTAGCACTTGGGGGTGTCTTGTGATATTTACAGCTGTCATCGGAATTTGAAGCAATGTCTATTTCTCGATTGGTTCAGGTTAATCCTAAAATACCCGTTCGTATGAAATGTTCAGTACATCATAAACCACGAACCTTAGATGTAAAAAATTATAGGTATATGTACCCCGGGAGACTGAACAGTCGCATCTGTCACTTGTCCTGTGCAAGAGTTCATCGTTTTCTGAATTTCCCGTAACATCTGCAACAACAGCCCCGAAAAAACTTAGACGTACCGGAACATTTTGCACACTATTTTTTAAGCAAACTTTGAAGCACAATTTATAACCTCATTAAAGTACATACGTTTGTTGAGAGGCGATTCAGTTATCATAAGGTCATTGTTAATTTATATAGGCCAAGTTCGTATCTTTTTTCACAATGGTTATGCTCCAGGTCGGCGATGCGAATAACAGAGATGCGCATAGACAACAACCGTTGAGGCTCAAGTTACATCTGCTTATTTAGATGTTGATATATATGAATCTGATGATGAAAGGTCTGATATTTATTAAATGATGACATTTAATCTGGTTTAGCCTATTGCGAACGGGGAGTTTGTTTTGAGTTTGGATACGGAAACACAACAGAACACTAAATATAGTCAGCAAAACACATTACATCTCCCCTAGAAAAAGAATAATACCAATGCGTTCGCCCTTATTAGTCGGTGCTTTTACTGCATAGCCTCAAGATGTTATTGCAACCCATAAAACGGCCTCACAACGCACTCCGCAGCCGCAACCGTGGCCTGCAATCAAACAAAGTAAAAATCAAGAGCATATTACAGTAGGTCGGTGTGGTTCAGTAAATATTATGGAGTTGGTCTCGACACATGCGCAATATTTGTTCTTCAAAAAGAAAAGAAAACAACAGTACATCCAAGGTATCTCTTTAGACGGTTTTTAAGTATGGAATGACCGGCAACATAAACTCTTTATATATATGTGTACTGTATACAAAGATAGTCCTAAAAGAGCAGCTAAGATAGCATTCACTAATCACCTAGCCAAACCATTCATATTAGCTGCTATTCCCCAAAGGGGGTCAAGGTATTTCAAAATATGTCATAATAGTTGGAGGCCTTACTTAAAAGAAAATGTAAGAATAAGATGTAGATGGTCATGTCTGTTCTTATTTATCTCCTAAACAATTTCTCAAAAACTTAGTACAACACTTAAATATGATGAGTATTTATAACGCTAGATGATCCAATATCATACAATAGACAATTCAATAGTAGCCATTTATGAAATAATTTAATTACTAAGTGTAGCTAGGATTGAAAATGACCACGAAAAGGATCAAAGGCGTCAATACTTCTTTGTTCTTGAGTTATATAAACCCTCACAATGTGTCGTTGGCATACTAATTACACTTCTAGCGGAAAAATGTTATCCCATAAGAACAGGAGATGCATCAAAAGCGGAAAAGAAAAAGAGCAGTACCTTATAATTGTGTTTTATATAAAGAGTGACTGAAGGTGCTTCCACTGTAACAAAGGTTAGCAAAGTCGCTGCTTTCGAGTGAGACATCTGACCCGTGCCTTTTGAGTGCAGTGACCCGCGACTCGTGTCGCCTATAGCTTCTGAGGGCAGTGACCCGTCGACATATCTCAACTGATAACATATGTATAGATTAAAAACAATATTAATGAGATTTTTTGTTCAGGACTTTTATCAAACTGGAAATCAAATATAGCATATTCCGTCATTGGCATGTGTGGTTTGCTATCGCTGAAAGAGCTCGATGGAACCATATAAAACATTTACATGCACCTTCATTTCTTCTTAAAGACCTATTATTTTTTCAATGAAGAGAAGGACGCAACCAACTTTTTAATAACCAAACATCCACAACTATGCTATTAAATAAAAGATTGAATTTCAATATCTGATGCGGTTCAGGTTATTATTTCCATGTCTTCGGACATCGTGGCCAACCTAGCAAGCTGAGCTGCCGCCACTGCTAGTTTAGCTGCAGCCGTCATGACAATGGCTTGTGCCGTTGTGTGTCGTGTCCCTTCCTCCCCATGATAGAAACGACATCAGCTAACCAGCAATGCTTGCCTAGGCATATGCAAACTTTCAAATAATATGACAAACTAACAATAGAGTAATAACGTTTCGAAGATGTGCAATTTTTTAAATATAATTAAGACATAAACCACTCAAATCCAAAGCAAACTAAAAAAATAAACATACGATAATAACATGACTAACTAAAGTTTTTGGAACATCTTTGATTTTATATATTTTCTTTACATTGCAATTTTTTTGTTTATATTTTTTAATCGAAGAAAAAGGGCATTTCGGTGTGACCAATATATTATAGATCGGTTGTTTGGAATTACCACTTTCAAAAACCTGTAGTAATCTGCGGGCTAAATTAAACGCTAATTCGGCATAATAGCAGCAGCTGAAGAGATTATTTGAGAAGCTCCTTTTAGTTTTGCTTAAGGCTTGGAAAAAATGTCACTGATCTTGTTTTTAGAGTAAAAAATATACCCCTACAAATTGTATTAATATAGTCATATACATAGTAAATCAGGTCTTGTCCGACAGCTTTTTATAATAGATGAGATCCAATAATGATGGCATCAACAAACAAAAGCCTTAGACAATTAGCAAAAAAAAGTAGAAAGTGAATCATTTCCGATGACTTTATACTTGATTATATTTTCGATACAATAACATAAACACATAACACGTACCAGCACATTGCAACACTGCTTTGGACAATGATATGAAATTCCAACGGCACGTGACGAAGGTTTATCCATCCATTTATTGACCTGCACATTAGTTAATAAATATTATTCACTTGCTACTAAACATAGAAATAAGGGTGAAGCAAAGCATAATAACGGAAATATGGAAGTACCGTCCATGAAGAATACTGTACAGTCGGGTATTCTGTCTTGATTTTAGATTTTGCATTAACCCATGGTCTTCCTGCGTATACAGGGACATGACCTTAGTTATATTGACTTAAAAAACCATTGGGGGATTTGGTATATATGGATTATCTTAACAAACAAAATGCTCATTTAGCCCTCAACCAATAACACATATTTATCCAGTTTCTGATTATCTGATTATTTAATGTTGTATGTTCAAGCCACAATAATTACTATTAAAATATCCATCTACTGATTCATCTAGTATAAGAATCATTTATTCATTTTACCCTCTATAATGAGCCCGTAGTAAAGCATAAACATTAAGTTGTTTCATGGAGAAGTTGTCACCTGTTCGAGCAGCACCTGCAATTGTCGATAAACTCACCAATTAGGCATCGAATAACTTGGGGTTGCAAGATTCCAACATAATATATAAGCATAAAATTTTATTCCGATTCAATAACTTGGTTCAAGATAGTATAATCTAGTTTAATATAGATATAAATATTAGTTTTCACTTTCTCAAATGACATTTCAATAAACACATGGTTGGCAACTTCAACTAATTACCAAAAATCTAAAATTAACAAAATATTTGTTAACAAATTTTAAGATGTACAATAGTTAAGAAAAACAAACCTAGAAAGGATTTCCAAAAATAAAACATAGGTATGAAAACATGGATAGATTAGGTATGCAAAACAATGATTCTAACAAAAATGAGTATGAAATCAAGATCATATTTGAAGCAAATAAGGCCATTTTTGCATCAAAGCGGACACAAACGAATTGGAGCCAAATTAGGGCTTTCGATGGAATGGATGACAATAGAACGACATTAATTCTAGAGAGAGGAATAATCTGTGTGGTTGTGTGTTTTATGAGAGAGAGAGGGGTGTGAAGATTTAGTGTTTTATGAGAAGCACTGAAGGAGGACACGTAACTGCACATGGCGTTTAGTAGTATGTTTTAGAAAGTGGGAGAGAAGAATTACACCTAATCGGGTCGGGC
This sequence comes from Tanacetum coccineum, assembly GCA_026074375.1. NCBI lineage: Eukaryota > Viridiplantae > Streptophyta > Magnoliopsida > Asterales > Asteraceae > Tanacetum > Tanacetum coccineum. The sequence continues at coordinate 113,006 of BQNB010002180.1, forward strand.
ATTAAATGCATTTAAGGAATGCCTTGGACAACAATCCTAACCTTTAATATAAAGGTAAAATAATTTATAATAAAGGAATGACTTTCTTAAATTAATGCAAATTTTTTTTAAGTAATATTACAATTTATAAAACAATCCTTAAATGCAACTTAATTTAAGTAATAAAACTTATAAAGCTTATGGTATAAACCTTTCACCACAAAAACAACTAATTAATAAATACAAATATTCATCAGCAAGAATCGAACTCGGGTTGATGTTGTGAGACGACCATGCGTAAACCAACTAAGCTAACCACCTTATTGTAATACACATATTGATGCAAACTTTACAACATTTTCTTCCTCCATGCTTTATGCATATGTTACAAATATAAACTAAATTAAACACACTAATTAATGTTATTTTTAAAAGACACCAAAAATGAAATTATATGTTATTATACACATTGTACAAACTAATAAAACACACAAAGCTTAATACAATTTATATGCTAAAAAGTTGATAGTACATATGGTTTTCAAAATCGGATCGGACTAACGTGTTCTACCGGAAATCGGAGTCGCCACCGGTTCGGCTAGCCAATAAAATCCGTCCAAAAACAAAACGGAGAGGACCGGTCGAAACGGGTAAAAACGGGTGAATCGGGTCGGACTGAGATTATTTTTTTTCCTCCGATTAATCAGTTCGTCATTGTTGTTTTGTTGGCGTCTGAACTTTAATCACAAGGTACTCGTCGCTGCAACGTGTAAGTACCCTAGTAGTATATATGATTATAATACTAAAATGACTAACAATGATCACTTAAATTATAAAAACAAGAGTAAAGTGCAAAATACATCTATGTGGTTTTCGAAATGACCGTCTCATGTCCTCGTCAATACTTCGTTCAGATTTTATCCCTCCGTTAGTAAAATGAGGCACCATACATCCCTGAGGACGAACGGTGCAAATTTTTTTCCTGTTAAGTACTAACGTGGGTCTAACAGGAAGGGTATTCTTGTATTTTTGCTTCCACGGAGATGTATAGTGAACCTTTGCCTTTTTTTTAATGTACAAAAATTACGTACGTTATTTTTCTGTTTGGGTCGAAGTACGGCCTCATTTTTAACTTGGCAAAAAAATATTTTAATTTCCTACGGAAAATTTTTTTCGTACGTTTTCATACGTTATTTTACCAAGTAAAAAACGTTATTTTTCATTTGTATAAAAAAAATTACCAGTTTTTTTTTACATTTTTTAACGTTTTTCTTCGTTTTGGTACGTTTTTGAAACGAGGGATGAAAAAAATAACGTTGACTGCGCGAAAAATGGAAAAATAACATACGAAAAAAGTTAAAATTTTTTTACCAAGTAAAAAAGTATGAAATTTTTTTCTTCCAAGTAAAATAATGTATGAAAAATAACGCACGGAATTTTTTTCCCTACGAAATTAAACTTTTTTTACCAAGTAAAAAATGAGGCCATACTTCGGCCCAAACGGAAAAATAACGTACGAAAAAAATTATTATTTTTTAAATTAAAAAATAAAAAAAACTAAAAAAAAACTTAAACGTTAATTTTTTTTAAAAAAAAGACAAAAGGTTCACCATACATCCATGTGGAAGCAAAAAAGACAAGAATAGTCTTCATGTTAGACCCACGTTAGCACTTAACGGGAAAAAAATTTGCACCCTTCATCCTCAGGGATGTATGGTGCCTCATTTTACTAACGGATGGATGAAATCTTCGCGAAGTATCGACGAAGGACATGAGACGGTTATTTTGTAAACTAGATAGATGTATTTTGCACTTTACTCATAAAAACAATTATGCAATTCTCCCAAACTTTTACTATACATTATTAAGGTCCATAAAAGGGCTCACATTTACCATTTATGGGTTATACTAACGAGTGCTGAAATTGACGTGAACTCAATAATTTTTCTCTTTTCTTTGTCTAAGATATGTTTGGTTAAGCTTACTTAAATAGCTTAAATTTTTTGGTTTTCTTTACAGAAAGCTTTTTAGCTTATGTGTTATCAAAACACACTCAAAAGTCAAAACATTTTAGTAAGCCGATAAGCTCCATAGATGAACTTATGCCCCATTAAGAGAAGTTGAAAAGTTCCAAGTTTCCAACTAATACATGATCTCATTACAAGTTGGCTACTATATGCGAAAGTCTACTCAAATTATACAAACCAAGATTCTATAACTTACAAATAAACTATAGTATTGGTATGCTGACAAGAAATTCTCATCTTTTGTATCGGTCACGCGATATTAAACCAATTTTAACTTGTAGGAATAAACACCCATACCAAGAATCGATAGTTCGACAATCAAAACTGCCTTGAACTTGGTTTCAGGTGTTCAGTCATTGTACAGTGACTATAGAAACTTCCTGCAAGTTGACAAGCAAATAATTGGGAAGCAAGTTAGGCGTGGTAGGATACAACATGTGTGGGTATATGGACTTTGGGGGACTTCTGATTCGCAAGGACAAAGTCCCCTTTCCTTAACATTACCATTTGTTCAGAATTTAAATTGGCTTGTAAGATAAATAGGAATCCAAACGATGGATCAAGCCAAAAATTGTAATCGCTTTAAGTGTGAGCAGATCAAATCAACCCACCGGCCTTAGGTACTTTTGAATGGCTACGAAAAACCGGTTTTGAACCAAAAGATGTATAACCAACATAACAAAGTAATCGTAACTATAAAACCTTTATTACATGAGGCATTAAAAACTAATAAATCATATTCCTAGTAATAATATGGTGATATTGGATCAAATATCAATTACAGTTAATTATAGTCACAATTTTCATTACAAGTTGTCAACTAGATGAGAAAGTCTACTCAAATTATATAAACCAAGATTCTGCAACTTACAAATAAACTATATTGGTATGCTGACAATACAAAATTATCATCTTTTCATCTTTTGTATTGGTTATGCGATATCAAACACATTTTAACTTTTAGGAAAAGCAAGACAAGACATAAACACCAATACAAATAATCGATAGTTCGACAACCCAAACTGCCTCAAAATTGGCGAGACCTTTTGGCCTTTGCCATGCAATTTCCTAAGACAGACAAACATAACTTGACTTCAGGTATGTCTTAAGTCACGGTGACTATGGAAACTTTGTGCAAGTTTACAAGCAAATTATTGGGAAGCAAGTTGGGTATGGTAGGATACTACATGTGTGGATATATCGACTTTGGGGGAGTGGGGGACAAAACTCCCTTTCCTTAACATTACCATTATATTTTTGATTTGTATAACTTTAGCTTTTTACATTATGAAACAGGAATCCAAAAGGCCGGTGGATCATGCCCAAAAAATGTAATCGCTTGAAATGTGAGCAGATAAAAAAAAATCACTGACCTTGGGTAGTTTTGAATAGCTACGAAAATACCCGGTTTGTAACCACAAAACCTTTAATACATGAGGCACAGAGGCAGTAAAGATTAGTAATCCATTCCTAATGACCTTTTTTGATAATATTGCATCAAAAACTATTACAGTTACAGTCACAATTATCGCACCTTCCTATCGATATATATCAATACAACCTCAATTTAAATAAGTGTTTTCTTCATTGACAATAAAGGTAGAGATTTTAAACTGACATCGGACCGAATCATTACGTTTTTTGGATTGTTAGGTAGAAGATTTAAAAAAACAAAAATAAAAAGTAATTTAAGGGTGCAATTAGTATAGAATAAGTTCTTGTGTGCAGACTGCAACCCACACCTTCTTTAGTTTCCATGAAATGTCTTGGTCAATATGCTTTCTAAGTTTCTATATAATGAACAACACACTTCGTGAAGAAGACATATCAACTCACAACTTAACAAACTTTATGCTTTCAGTGTGTGTTTTAGTCAGAAAATATGAATATGGAGGGAGATAGTGGTTCAGTGAAACTAAGCTTACGTAATGAGCTTATTAACGATGCTCTCATTCTATCCCTTGAAGTTCAAAAACAGAATGAACATTATTTAACTAACACTAAAAGACAGGGTTCATCGTCATCAGTATCAAGTGAGGTTTTTATAATTGCATTCAAAGGATCACGGGAAGTCAAGGATTGGTACCATGATGATCATTTTGGAGAAACCGATGTTGATCAGAGCCTTTTTCCGTCTCTCAAGCGTATTGGAGAGGATCTGCCTGCCAAAGTTAACAAAGCAATTCTTCAAAAGTTCCAGGATCTTTTGAATGAACCAGGGTTCAAAGCTGAGGTACAGTTGACTTTCTGTTTTTCTAAATATTCTTATTAAATTTTGTTTGTTGAGTATATTGTTTCAGGGGTCTATAAGATCTTAAGTTCGACTGATTTACTCATTAACAGAAAATGAGTCATGTCACAAAATTAAGCTGAAGGATAATGGGTCAAATGGGTCAAACGGGTTAAAAGTAACTCAATTTACATTTAATGTGTACACCTTGATAAATGGTTTTTTTTTTCGTATACTTAGATGGTTATCGTGACAACGGTTAACACATTAAGGGAATACGTTTAGTTTCTGATTTTTTTAGCCAAGGGGAATGGTTTTGAAATTTAAGATCGATAATGTATTCTTTGAAAGTTTAAGGGAATTATAAAGCTTAGGGTTAAGATTTCAACAAAGAATCTAAATGATATGCAGTATTTTTTTCAGTTATCCTTTCAAGAAAATTTTGAATTCAAAAAGCTAGAACTTTAACTCAAAGTGAAACTGTGAATTTTCAGGTAGAGAAAGCTGTGTTGGTAGACAAGAAAAAGATATTATTCACAGGACATTTATATGGTGGTGCTTTAGCATGTTTTGCTACACTGTGGATGCTTGACGAATACACAAGAAAACAAAAAATCATATTTCCAATTGGTTGCGTCACTTTTGGGTCTCCTCTCATTGGTAACGAGACCCTCTCCCACGCAGTACGTCGCGAAAAATGGTCCGGTCATTTCACCCATTTTGTCATGGAACACGACATTGTTCCTCGTATTATGTTAGCCCCTAAAACATCCATCCAAGAACACCTACATAATATCCTTCAAAATTCCCTAAAAAATGTCAACCACATAACACAAAAACCGAGCAAAGTTGCCAAACTTTTCAGCAGAAAAAAACTGGAACAAACCATTGATATTGATCAGTTGGTGAAACCTGATGAAGCTGTTGCATTTTTTGAAAGCGTGTTGATTAAAGCATCAAGTGTTGCAAGCCATGATGCGTATGATCTAATGGAACCCACAAGTACATTAAAAGAGAAGTTATCGGCTGACTATGTGAAAATCAGCCCCTACAGGCCTTTCGGTGAGTATGTTTTTTGTACTTGTGACGAAACTCAGGGTCCGAATACACCTCGACAACAGCTCATTGTGGAGAACCCGAGTGCTGTACTGCAATTACTGTTTTGTTTTATGCAGCTGCCGAACGAGAACCAAGATATAGCTAAATTTGCTCTTAACAGTTTAGAAGAAAGTTTAGGATATGAAGAAGAACTAAACAAAAAGGGATTGCAATTGCAAAACTTGGTAAATCTGAACGAGCTTAATGAAAAATTGTGGACGTCTAATCATACCACAGATGATGTGGTCCGTACAAGTAACAAAGCGCTGTTTGAACTTGTGAGTACTCTTAATTTATTAGTTTTGATTATGTTCTTAATTCTAATGGTTCGAAATGAATAAAATAAAAAGTCAGCCAAAAAGAAAACGAGCCAAATGGGTCAAACGGACTGAAAATCACCCAAGCCGTAGGGTGTATATGATAGATATAACCTCCTAAATCATTACAATAGGTTAATGTAGAAATAATAATAATTTTTTTTAAAACTAATAACATGCACAAGAAGTGATTTGGGTTGATCTATCCATTTTTCATATTTTAACCAGACCCGTCACCCAGTTTGGCACCTCCGATAAACTTCCCTTCAAAAAAAAATGATAATCTTATTCTTGATGTCACCTTGTGGTTCTTGCAGACTGCAGATGCAAAATGGTGCCTAATGGCTGCCGAAGAGTCAGAAAAGAGAAAGAAAGAAAACGAGAAGCTTATCGACACATACATGAGAAAGAATCATAAAAAAAAAAACAAAGACGACAAATCCATAGAAGAAATCCTAGAAGAAATCCGCAGTTACAAAGAGAAACCCACTAATGGAAAAAAGGATTATTATGACGCCTTCTTTGGTCAAGATGTACAAGACGACTTTTTGGCTAACGTGAACCGGTTAGAGCAGGCTAAAATTTGGGATGTCATTGTGGAGATGGTGATTCGTAAGGATCTTCCTGATGAATTTGAGGGTCGGGATGAGTGGGTGATTTTGGGGACAGAGTTTAGGCGGTTAGTTGAAGTATTAGATATTGCAAATTATTACAGACATTCAAAGGGGGAAGGTAGTAAACCTTATATGTCAGTTAGGCCTAAAAGGTACAAGTTTACACAAAGATGGCATGAACATGCAAATGTGATGGCGTTTGAGTCGGTTTCAGAGAGTAATTTTGTTGCAGAGATTGAGGAACTTATAATAGAGGTTGAGACACGGAAGAAGAAGACACGTGCAGAGGTTAAGGAGGAAATGCGGCTTATAAATGAAAAAGTTCAGAAGTGGAGATCTGAAATAAAAGATAACAATGTGTTTTGGGGAGAGTCTGTTTTTTCTAAGTTGCAGGAAAAACTAGCATAAGATTACCATAACACGACTCAACAATGCTACACTTTGTCGCATATGATGAAGACAGTGTTAAGAATAAAAATGCCAGTGCAAAAAGGGTTTATAAATATGTTTGAGTTATGAACCCTTATTTTAAATATTATGGCAAGAAAGAATCCATTCTGTTGTATTGTATTTTGTTTGATTCCATGTGTTATTCGTAAATTTAAATAATTATCTATAATTATTCCTATTTATATTCCTTGCGAAACATCTGTATCCATGTTCTGCATCTTTTTACAGTTTAATAAATTTTCTAAAGTATTAAACATAAAGATCCCGAGAACAAAGCATTACAATAACTGCACTTCTATATGCGGAATTTTAACATAAAAGATGTAGCTTTGACAGATGTTTAAATTGGTCTAATCAAAATTGTCATTATTGAAATTCCCTTTTGTATCTACCTATCAATGTCGTGATTCTCCTACAAATTTATTGTAAAACAATATTTGTTTATTAGCTAATTGTCTATAATATTATACCAAAAAAGTTCAGTAGTGTTACCTTCAAGAATTGCGGGTGGTTATCAGTGTTTGAAGTCATTCTTTTAGGGTGGTCCTGTGTAATATAACTTTATTACAAGTTATACGAATATTCCATGTGATGTTTGATGTCGATCAGTTTTAACAAAAACCAGTGTGTCAGTAGTAATATTATATTGCATATAATATCTAATTATTCCTTCAATTGACGAATCCTTACGTGCTGTGGAATTATACGTGAAATTAGACATAATCAGTACTTGACTCTATTTTTATGTGTATTTTTTTCTGCTAAGAGAGGTGACCTCTGGTTGTTTGCACGCCAAAGGCCCAATGACGCCTAATAACTTACCGGCCAGCTCCCCATTCGCACGTTATTCGCCTGAATGCCATCTCTACCACATTGTCATTCGTTATTTGGTTTTTTATTTTTTGTTTATGAGTGAGTGAGGGGATTTTTGGTGGGTTTTATAAGACCCCAGTTACTAGTATTTTTTTTTTGTTGAGAAAAAAGGGTTTTAGTTATTGGTGTGTTATTGGGAGGGTACCATGACCCACAGAAAATGTATCAAAAAAGGTATATAATATTCTTTTTTTGTCTTCTTGTTTACGGTAAGTCACAGTTTTTTATCAGTTTTGTTCAGTGTATTTTTGTCAGTTAATACTTTTAACTTGTTTAAACTTTACTATTTTTGTTCCGCACTTTTCGTTTTCACAATTTTTATATCATAAACATAATTAAAACAAAATAATAAATACAAAAAAACCAAAAAAAATGAGGTTACAAGATGACTTTTTAGAGGTGTCTTTATACATATCTCATAAAAAAAAATGTTTGCGGGACTCCATTTACTTGGAAAAAAAAAAGCAAGAAAATTATTATGATTAAATAATGGGGCTAATAACATATGCAATTAATTAGTCTCAAATTTTTGTTATCTTCGTGGTAGTTATAACTTATGTTTTTTTTTCTATTTAACACATAAATATTTTTAAATTTCGACTTTTATATGTATTTTGTAACGATTTACCTCTATTATTTTCAAATTTTGAAGGGTAAAATGGTCACTGTACATTACAGAATCGTCACAAAAGTAAAAATTTGAAAGGTTTATGATTTAAAAAAAATAATATAACTACATAGAATAACAAAAGTTGACAAGTTAAATGTATTTTCTAGTCATTAAACCTAAATAATACTTAACAAAAGGTTGAACATGTCGAAATATACTAATTAATAGTATATGATTCCGTGCAGGGGCGGAGCCAGAAAAAGACTGGTAAAGGAAAAGAAAGGGGGAAAAATTTTTTATGTTTTTAGAAAACATGCACATATGTTATAATGAATTTGACAACACATTTGTTTTTTAATTGTATATTACTTAATATCAAATTTTGTATATGATATTTTTTATTGGTTTGTTATAAATTCAGACATCATATAACGTTTATGTTCTTGGTTTTAAAATTTGAAGTTTAAAGAATGTACACTATAAACATATAATTAACACCTTAAGCAAAACACATTGAAGTTTATTAAATTGTATAAACACATGTAAAATCACATTTGAAAAAAAAACATTTATGTAATATAGAATTACATATATGCACTGTTGGTTTTTTAAACAAGTACTCTGAAAAAAATTTGTAAAAAATAATATTTTTTTAATTCCAAAGAATAAAAGATTAAAAAAATGGTTTTTGTTTAAAAAATAGAAAAAAAAACAAAAAATGTGGTTGACTTATATACCCTTTTCAATTAAATGAAAACATTTAATATTTACTAAATTTTGATTGGCTGAAAATAGTTCTGTATGAGTTAATATATATATATATTATAAATATAGATATATAAAATATTATATATATATTATATATATATATATATATATATATATATATATATATATTTATATGGTTATTTTGTTTAGTTTTTGAAGTTATTAAAATCACGGAAGCTAATAAATTTACACTTAACCCTATATAATTTATTTAAAATTAACCATTAAAGTTTTATTAATTACTCCTTCTTTTTAAGTTTTTGTTTTCACAAATTGACACATATATTTGTTATGTGTTTTTCCTCCACTATACTCTTCCACCAAAATTTATAATTTTGACAAAATTGGATTCAATTTTTTTTTTTTTTTTTGAACGGCGACTTTTATTAAGAAAAACTAGCAAGGAGCTAGAAATTACAAAGAAATAAGAGACGGGTTTTTATACCAATCGTCCCAGCTAAACAAAGTATTGCATCTATACCGACACCAGTAATAAGAACTACAAATAATCTCATCAAAAAACGTCTCCTTAGATTTGGGCTTGGCCTCGAACATCTTCTTATTACGAAAATTCCATAGAAGCCACCACATCACAAAATAAATACCTTGGAACATGCTTTTATTCTTCTTCGGCAGTTTTACATTATCGATCCAAGACCTCCATTCTCCGTAAGAGTTAATATCCATAAAAGGCACGTCCCACCACCGATTTATTAATTTAGAAATCTTCTTTGCCGTGTTACAAGCGAAGAACAAATGATCATTGGTTTCAATCCCGACATCACAATTCACACAAGATAGAGACTCAATATCTATACCACGTCTGGAAATGTTAAATCTAGTAGGTAAGGAGTTCGTCATTACCTTCCAAGCGAAGGTGTTCACTTTGTTGGGAACATATCGAATCCACCTAGTCTTTAGATCACCTTTCGGAAGTAATCGCGAATCTATCATGTTTCTTGACGAAGCCACGGTATAACCACCAGAATTGTTCAATGTCCAAGACCATGAATCAGGAGACTGAGTAAGCACCACAGGGTTAATCACTTTCGCTAACTCTTCAACTTGAGTGAGTTCCAGCCCTCCTCTCGGATGTCTACGAAACGAATGGTAAAGACTAGGATGCGCAAGTTTTTGACCTACTGTAATTTGTTTGCTGTTTTCGAGAGCATACGCTCTAGGGAATCTATTCTTAAGCTTGCCCCCATCACACCACACGTCATCCCAGAATAAAGTCGAAAGGCCATTCCCAAGTTTCTTCTTCATGAACAAAAGCAGGTTAATACCCTTTTCCTCAAGCCTCCTAACCTCTTTAATAATATTTATCCAACATGAATTAGCTCCTTTACCCGAAATCTCATCAATCTTTCCATTGGCTCCGTGTATAGCCTTGATAACACGAGACCAAAGCGTAGGCTCATGGGCTAAAAATCTCCAAACCCATTTAAATATCAATCCTCTATTAAGAGCATAAAGACTAAAAATACCTAGACCACCGTTATCTTTAGGAGCAAGAGCCTTCTTCCATTGAACCCACGAAGCTTTTTTACCCGAACTCTCATGACCATTGAAGAATTTACTTCGAAGAGATTCCAGAATTTGAATGACACCTGCAGGAACTTTAAACATTGACATGTGAAAAATAGGCATCGAGCCAAGTACCGATTTGATTAACATGAGCCGCCCTCCAATCGATAACATTTTCATCTTCCATCTTGATAGACGTCTTCTAATTCTATCAATAATGTCCTTCCAAGATTGAATTTTATTCATGTCCCCTCCAACATAAGAACCAAGATATAAAAAAGGAGCTTTAAGAACAAGACATCCGAATTTGGTCGCCGCTCGAGAGACTTTACCATTATCAACTTCAATGCCCATGATTTTGCTTTTGCACATATTGATTTTTAAACCTGAAACCTTATGAAAACAATCAAGAACATGGATAAGAGAAGTTATATTACTTTCGCTCCATTCACCTATAAAAACCGCATCATCCGCATAGAACATGTGCGAAAGATTAACCAAACCACCAACATCGATACCATGGAACATACCCGCATCAACCACTCTTTGAAATGAAATATGGAGACTTTCCATGATTAATAAGAATAAAAAAGGAGATAACGGATCACCTTGTTTAAGACCTCTACCAAATTGAAACTCGTCGGTTGGACTACCATTGATAATGATAGACCCTTTCGAAGAATGAAGACAACATTGAATCCATTTTCTCCATTTATCCCCAAACCCAAACTTGCCTAAAACATCATCAAGAAAATCCCACCTTACCGAGTCATATGCTTTTTCAAAGTCCACTTTGAAAAGAAGAGTTTGTTTTTTCTTCTTCTTACACCAAGACATGACTTCATTTAAAATAAAAGGCCCATCAAGAATTTGCCTATCTTTAATGAAAGCCGATTGAACCTCATTAATAATTCCCCCCAAGACATCAACAAGACGATTAGTTAAAATCTTAGCAATGATTTTATATATGCTACCAATGAGGCTAATCGGTCTAAAATCCTTAACAAGATTAGCATCCGGAATTTTCGGAATTAAGGCAATGAAAGATGAATTACACCCTTTGGGTAAATCAGAAAATTTAAAAAAATACCTCACCGCTTCACAAACATCCCTATCCACAAGATGCCAAAAGTGTCTGAAAAAACCAAACGTGAATCCATCCGGACCCGGGGCTTTGTCGGTACCACATTCCCAAACCGATTTCTTAATTTCATCATTAGAAACCTCCCTCTCCATATGATCACTTTGCTCATGAGAAATCTGATTAGGAAAGTCAAGACTAATAGAAGCAGTAGGTTTGTCCGGCTTACCAAAACGATTGGCAAAATGGTCGAAGAACTCTTTCTTGACATCATTCGGGTTTTCAATCCAATTACCATCAACCATAACCCCCCTAATATTTTGAATATTACGCCTTTTGTTTATGATACCATGAAAAAAACCGGAATTCTCATCTCCTTCTACCGCCCATTTAATTTTAGCCTTTTGAGCCCTTTCCTTCGATTCTAAATTATCTATCTTTTGGATTTGATGAAGAATAGCTAAGCGGGAATTGACCAGCTCTTCATTCCCAAGCCCTCTATCAATATCCAGATCAATTTCCTCCAACTGTTTTTTAAGTCTAAGCTGATCGTTTTTCCGGGTCCCCGAATTACTCTTATTCCAAATACGAATCTGATTCTTAAGATTTCTAAGTTTATTCATCAAACTTAGAAGAGCATTATTTCCCACCATAGGACTGTTTTTCCAAGTGTTCTCCACAAATGTGTTAAAACCATCCATCTCAAGCCAATGATGGAAAAAACGAAATGGAGTAGGGCCATAATCGTAACCATTTTCTTTAAGAAGAATAGGCCGATGATCCGACAAGAACCTCTCCAATGTAACAGCTTTAATGTTCGGGCTTCCACTAATAACACTCTCCGAAACCAAGAATCTATCTAACTTGCTCATCTTTGTTGCGGATCTATGACACCAAGTAAAGCGACATCCACCTAAGTTAACTTCAACCAATCCCGAATCCAAAATAAAAGAATTAAATCTATGAGCACCATGTGGATTAAAATGAGTTCCGAATCTATCAGATTTGACACGAACCTCATTAAAATCACCCATGATAATAACATCCCCGTTCCACTTATCTACCTCGAAACGAAGAAAATCCCAAAGAGCTTGTTTTTCTTTACCCTCTTGAGGAGCATACACACCAATAATCATCATATTCTTTCCCGTTAACCTCCACTTACCTCTAGTAATCACAAAATAATCAGACACCGTCACACTGTTTTTGCAAAAAGAATTAGTATCCCATACGCAAAGGATACCTCCCGAATTTCCAACCGCCTCACTATACACATAATCAAAAACCGAATTCCCCCAACACTGTTTCACACAGAAGTCCTCAATCTTTTCCATTTTTGTTTCTTGTATAACTAAAAAATTCACTTTATTTTTGATACTAAGATCTTTAACCCAATCTTTCTTGGCCTTTTGGGCAAGGCCTTGTATATTTAAAGATAGAAAATTCATCTATAACCTTCTTTCCCTCCTTGTGTTCCAATGAGTTCTTCCAAATTTGCTATGACTCCTTCCATTTTGAATCCCATAACCTGTCCAACTTTTATCACATCTTCAAGTAAACCCACCATGGATCCACCTGTTCTAGGAATTTCAGAAACCTTGAAGTGACCCGCTGATATAGACCCATTAGCACTACCTTTCAATTTATCAACATCACCAGCCTCACTGAATTCATCATTCTGGTCTACCTTCTTCTCTGATGTGTCATTTTCACAATTATGTGTCAAAGGTGTGAAACCTGGTGGATGCTTCAAACTATCTTCAGAATTGGTATCCTTATCATCCAATTTATTCTGACGCTTAAGTAGAGAATATAAATTAAATGGGTCTTCCGAAACTTCCTTTTCCTTTTTCGAAAATATACCATCCACATGATTATTTTCCAGCTCTCCATCTTCAAATAAAGACTCATGTACTATCTCACCATCACTATGTTCATCCTTGATTCCGTTCTTTTTAACTTCACCTTCCTCGTCCATGGAGTTATCATCTTCACTTTCGTATTCATCTGTGAATTCCGGGACCCAACCTTGAGTTTCATTAGCTCTAATCCAATACATCTTACCTCGGTGAGTGATTTTAAAATCTTCTCTGATACTTCTCTGATACATTTTAATCTAAGACAAATTGTTTACTTTCTATTACTTTACTAATCTAATAGGCTGAACTATCAAATGAAATAAAGCATCGTTTCAAACATTAAGTTGTCGTTCGGTTGGGGTATATTGGGTGGAATTCATGGTATTTGCATTTTAATTTCCCCTTTATATTGTGTTTGGTAACACAAACGGAGGAATTTAAAATTCCATGAATTGTCAAAATGGGGGAAATTAAAATGCTTCAAAAAATAAAGAATTTTCATTTACTTGGAAAAAAAATTATTAACTTTTTTTTAGTTGTTTTTGTTTTATTTTTTCTTGGTTTGTTATTTTTTCTTGGTTTGTTGTTTTTTTTTTCAATGATCTCAAATCGGGGAGAGCACCAGATGTTCCATCCGTGGCTAACAACGTGCCTTATAAAAGGGGATATTATCTTACTGACGGGATATATCCGCAATGGTCCGTTCTTATTAAATCAATTAAAAATCCGGGTACGCGTGATCATAAACGAATATTGTATAAGACAAAGGACGAAGCAGCAAGGAAAGATGTGGAACGAGCTTTTGGTGTATTAAAGCAGAAGTGGAAGCTAATTAAATATCCGGCTCGAAGGATGTCGCGAAAAAGACTATCGGATGTAATGTACACATGCATCATATTACATAATATGATCATTCATGACAACGGTGAAACGATATCTCCCGATTTTTTTCCCAGAGGAACAACACCGTGATGATGATCTCGTAAGAACACATGAAGAATCGATGCAAGTTACTCATGAGATAATCAACAGAACGGGTCATCTAAGTCTAAAAGCCGATTTAGTGGAACACATTTGAATAATGCAAATTAATAATAGTTTAGTCATTTTATTATTGTAATGTTTTAATTTTATTTGGATTATTATGTAATTTTTTTTATTATTAAATGAAATTTAAATTTGATGTTAAAAAAAATGAAAATGAAAAAAAAATAAAGGTCGCCTTGTAGTGGCAAAAGGTCGCCTGTAGGTCGTCGGAGAGAGAAAGCTGATGTGGCAAACAAAAGTACGGGTCGCGACCACGTACCATAGTGACTAGCCTTATAAATCACCCCACATTTTTAAGTTGAATCATTCCCTTTTAAACTAAAAGTGACATGGTAGTCTGGTACTTTGGATACTTGAGGTTGTTCGGTATGCATTTAAGTTTAATTTGTAGAGTTTTACAATCTAATTAACCAATTAATTAACACGAGTACACAACGAAATTAAAGATCACATGTAGAATACATTAATTAACAAGGATAGACTATGTATACCTTTTAGCATGAAACGATACACCGCTTAAGGTAACCATTAACACCGTCT
>BQNB010002181.1:2995-128024 GCA_026074375.1 Tanacetum coccineum
TCCCGTAAACTACGTTTTACTTATACAAGGCTCGGGAATATTTAATGACCATCACTTTAATAAATACACGGCTAACAGATTAACAATGCATAACAACAATATTATTATGTTCCTAACATGAGTGATTTGAAAATAAATTAGGGTTTTGTTCAAAATCAATTTTTCATTTAATCTTACTAATGTATGGAAATCCTATGTCTACAGGAAGCATATTAGTTATACATTGTATCCTAGTACTCTTAATTGCACAAAATTGAAAGAAAAATTGAAAATCCCCAATTTTGATTTTTGGTGTTAATCATGAACCCTAGACTCAAATTGAAAGAAAATAGATGAAATGACTTATAATTGATGATCTTTGTGATATTAGGATTGATTGGTAGTGTTGATTTGATCTTCAATTGAAGTTTTAATGATTGATTTTGAGTTTTGGTATGTTTTGGGTCGTGTTCGTCGCACCAGCAGGTAAGGGAGTGTTTGTTTTTGTGTTTTGAGAAAAAATTTGGTTAAGTGTCCAAAATATGGTCTGCTGCCGGACCTGACATACTTTCCTGAAATATCACGGAAAACTGAGTGCTTCTGATCGAAAAGACTGCTGGAAAACTTGTTAATGGAGCTTTTCTCTCTTGTGTGTTTTTCTTGTTGTGTCTTAGAATGGTTGAGATTTCCATCTATTTATACACATTCATATGCATATGGTGTAATGGTGCAATCAATGTCAATTAATGCCTTAATAAATATGCTCAAAGTACTTCGGATGAAGTTTTTAAGTTGTCAAGACACGGAATGGAACACGGACTAGAATTGAAACAGAAGAATGAGAAGTAAGATTAAGAAGCGTAATTAATATGATTTAAGGAATGTATTCCATCATTCCTAAACCAAGACGTAGATAGGTAAACCATTCACGTTTAGAGTTTAGTGAGGTTGTTGACAATGTTGGTCGACGGATAATACTTTGTCTATGATGACATGTCTTTTGGTAGCATTATTACGAGAAAGTGGTG
Source organism: Tanacetum coccineum (assembly GCA_026074375.1). Classification (NCBI taxonomy): domain Eukaryota; kingdom Viridiplantae; phylum Streptophyta; class Magnoliopsida; order Asterales; family Asteraceae; genus Tanacetum; species Tanacetum coccineum. The sequence continues at coordinate 4,003 of BQNB010002181.1, forward strand.
TCGAATTTCTATGTGTTTGGTACGAGAATGTTGCACCGGGTTTTTGCTAAGGTCAATCACGCCCTTGTTGTCGCACATGATGGGAACGTCATCGAAGTATTACAGTCGTAGTCGGATGAGAGCTTGTTTCATCAATAATGCTTGTTGACAATGCCTTTCGGCGCTTACGTATTCCGTTCGGTTGTGGATTTATAGCAAGCGTGGTTTGTTCTTCGAGAACCAAGATGTCAAGCAACATCCTACGAACGTACAAATACCGCTAGTGCTCTTTCGGTCCCAACCTTATCTTCCCGCATGATCAGAGTCGGCATATACTAAGGTTTCTATGCGGGTCCCCTTGGGTATCACCATAATCTAAGTGTTAGTGTCTTTAATGTATCGGAAGTACGCTTAACCGCCTTTAAGGTGTGAGGTTTTGGAGCCTCTTGGAGCGGGCTTAAGGCAGACACTAAACATGATATCCGGCCTACTTTCCGTTAGGTTAATAGGGACTACTATTCATGCCTCGATACTTGGTACTATCTACCGACTCACACTCTTCGTCTTTTGTGAGTTTAGTATTCGGAGGACATGGGGGTTTTCATTGGTTTCGGAGTACTTCTAGGACCAAATTTTGTAAGCTTTTCTTTAATGTACTTAGATTGATTAAAGAATTATGTCTCCATTTGTTTAATTTGCTATCCAAGGAAAGAAGGTAAGTTCTACTGATCTTGATTCTATCTAAAAACTCGTCATGCTTGATTTTGGCAAATTCATCACACTTTCTTGGGGACAAGTCGAATCCGAATATATAACATCGACATATATTTGACAAGGTTGAGATTTGTAAATTTTCTTTTAGTAAAAAGAGTGTTATCTAGCATTCCCATTTTATATTCATGTTTAATAAAAAAAGCTTTTAATATATCATACCAAGCTTTGGGTGCTTGTTTATAAACATGATCCGGTTTTTTGAAATCAATGAATCTCGAAGATGTAGCCTCGTTACCTCTCATGATACGAAACATGTAGGATGCACTTTTTACATTCCATTTGAAATGATTTAATAATCTAAGCGCAAGCATAGCTAATAATATCCTAATAGATTTCAAGTTAGCAACCGGGCATATAAGTTTCATCATAATCGATGCCCTCTTGTTGGTTGTAGCCTTGAGCAACTAATCTAGCCTTATTTCGAGAAACAACACCGTTCTCATCTAACTTATTTCTAAACACCCACTTAGTTCCTATAATTTTCATATTCTTAGGTTGTGGAACTAACTCCCAAACGTCGTTAGCAATGAATTATTTATTTTCTTGCATGGCGACTATCCAACTTTCATCTCCTAAGGCTTCATTCACATTCTTAGGTTCTATGGTAGAGATAAAACAATAAAAGTTACTTTGGTTTTGGGCTTGTGATCTAAGGGTTCTTTGGTTGAGGTTTCCTATGACATTTTCTAGGGGATGGTCCTAGTTTCCTTAATATGACTATTCCGTCGCAATCTCTACAAGGTGGTGGTTTCTTTTCATCCTCAACAACTATTTTCTGGTTTTGCTTTCGATTTCCCTAATAGCTTCTTCTTCATCTAAGTCATCGTCCACCAAGGGTGATGTCTTAGAGGATGGAGGAGTTTCATCGAATGTCACGTTGAGTGATTCTTCGATTTTCCTAGTGTGTTTATTAAGAATGATATAGGCTTTTACTTAATTTGGAGTACTATAAGGGACACCTTCGTAAGACTTTGGGGTACTTGGTAAGGTAGTCTTTTAGTGTTTAGAATGGAAGCACTTGCTTCCAAAACACTCTAATATAGTCAATAAGTAGGTTTCCTACCTCTCATGTTTTGCATAAGGTGTTTTTCCTAGGATGTTCTAAGTAGGTTCGGTGAAAAATATATGTTGAAGTATCTACGACGTTACTCACCAAACCTTTTGTGTAGATCGATTGCTCGTTCAACATTGTTCTACCTCATTGCTTTGAAGTGTCCTATTTTTCCTTTCAACCACGCCATTTGATTGAGGAGTACGTGGAGCCGAGAAGTTATGAGTAATACCATTGGCATTACAAAACTCTCCAAATTGCACTTTATTATCAAATTCTCTACCGTGGTCGGTTCTTATTGACACTATTGTACATCCTAATTGATTTTGGATTTTCTTACTAAATATTTCGAATTGATCGAAAGCTTCGGTTTTATTCATAAGAAGTTCGTGTCCAAGTATTAACTAGGAGTAGTCTATCTACTATGACTAGGGTGTAACGATTTCCTTCGTAGCTCCGTACGGCGGATGGAACAAAAAGATCTATATGGAGAAGTTCTAAGCATTTAGTCGTTGAGACTACATTCTTAGCTTTGTGACTAGCGTGAGCTTGTTTTTCCAATTTGCATGCATCAAATAAATTTTGATCAAAACTTAAGCATTGAGTAGGTTCCTAACTAAGTCCTTAAGAAGCTAACGAGTTGCATGAGTGCATTTTGCGTGACCTATCTCCTATGCACAAAGTGGAATTATATCAATCGTTGCTAGACAAATTTGATACTTAGGCTTATTTCATCACATATAAGCCTTTCTTCCTAATACCTCTACCTATAACTTTACCGTCCTTAGTAATTTCACTATCATGTTCAGAAAAAGTTACTCTACACTTATTATCACATATGTGTCCTATACTTAGCAAGTTGAATCCTAGATTATCAACATGTTCTACATTATCTATTTTAAGGGATTCATTAGAAATCGTACCTTTGCCAATGATGTTACCGCGAAGATTACTACCAAAAATAACGTTACCTCCATTGTATGCCTTGTAAGTGGAGAAGAGCTTTTAGTTGCCCGTCATGTGTTTGGAACATCCACTATCCTTGATCCATTCGTCGGGCTCCAAATCGACTCCAAGGCATATCTATTTATTGTTAGCCTTAATTATTTTAAGTCAAACAAGAATGTTATCGGTCTTATAAAGTCAAATTGGGTCTTGTATTGTAATAGGCTAGACGGGTTCAACTGTAATCTACTAATATTTGTGGTTTCGGGCTCAAAGCCCAAGATATGCCAAGCCTGGCCCAAGTAGAAAGCCCAAAGTGCCAAACTAGATGGCTATGGGTTAAAAGAAACCATTCTTCACACATTGGAGAGGGTGTTGGTTGTTTTTCGCACATTGTAATCACCTTTTCTCTCTAATCTAAGTTTCCAAGTTTCCTTTTTCTTCCCTTGCTATTTCTACTTATGTTTGCCGCTCAAATAGAGCTTATTTAGGGCTTATTCGGGTTTGCTTAATTGTTGTGAAACGATTATTAAGACTAACATGTGGTATCACTCGCCAAGGGGTGTTTAGTGTTTGATTCGTGGTTCATAAGCTCAAAATCGTAGCTTATTTCGTGGCTTATTAAGATATTTCCTTAATTTTTGTCTTTCTTTATTTGGTCTTATTTCAAACGTAGCTTATTCGGCAACATAAGCTCACGGTATACTTTTTCTCTTTAGCTTATATGTTTGTTAAGCTTATTCGGCTTATTATTCTTCTTTGCTTCTTTTTTTACTCGACGTGGTGTTTTCTTGTGTGATTCGGAAGTGTCACAAGAGTGACGTCCTCTTTTAGTTTAATCTTCCAACTAGTTTCTTAGTTTTCTTAAAATTTGTTGTAAATTTTCGAGCTTATTCCTAGCTTATTACAAGCTTATTTTGAGCTTATTTGTGTTTTCTCTTATCTAGTAAGTGGTCCCAACCGGTTCTAAACAAGAGACCAAGATCCACATTTTGTGCTTCACAACACAAGGACAAATTGTTTGTTAGTAAAAGTGGTCCTCACTCGATAGAGACACCGAGCGGAATATGTCACAAGTCAAGCGGAACATGTACGTTTGATATTTAAGCGAAATGTGCAGGTGTAATTTCAAGCGGAATATGTACGTTTGATATCCAAGCGAAACATGCAGGTTTAATTTGAAGCGAAATATGTTAAAAATGAGAAGCGAAATATGTTGAATGTTAAGCGAAATATGCAAGTTAAAGACAAGCGAAATATGTTAAACAGTCGAAGCGAAACATGTTAAACTGCCAAGCGAAATATGCATTTTCAAGTCAAGCGAAATATGCAGGATTTTGTTCAAGCGAAATATGTATAGAAACTGAAGCGAAACATGCAATTTTCATTTTTCAAGCGAAACATGCAATTCTTAACCAAGCGAAATATGAAACCCCTCAAGCGAAATATGTCAATTTTAATTTTACGGTTTTTCTATTGATTTTGTAAAATCCCGACAAGTAAACTTTTTCCTTCTCGGTTTTAATCATAGAGTTGTAAAATCCCGTGGAGTTAATTGCATTCTCTCTCACCACAATACAATCAACACTTCATAACACTTAAGATTCGATAGCAATTCACAACTTCATCAAAATGTGTCAACTTCAAATTTCAATTTGCAAACTCTTATTCATCGAATGCTCTTATAAATGCTATCTATGGAAGCGGGTAGCAAAGGATCGTACACCAATGTTTGCACCGGGTATTTACGTTCAGTGGAAATCCGAATTAGAGAGATACATTGAGACACCAAACTAACAGTGAACTCATCCACTATTGTCTCCAAAATTCCACCATACACTCTCGATGGATGAGAAGATAGTTCCAGTTACTGAAGGTAGTTATAAAACAACTACAGAAAGGGCTTAAAATGCTAACTGTTTGGGCATTTTAAGCCACATAATAAGCAAATGAATCTTAAAATATAGCTAAGACAGATAAAAGGGGAACATATCTAAAAGCACTTAGGAAATAAAAATAAGCAACCAATAAGCTAGAAAGGCAGAAAACTCAAAAGCTATAAAACCTTAGAAAGTTTAAGCTAGATGCTAAATAAGCTTAAATAAGCTCTAAACTAAAGGAAAATAAGCTAAAGGGGACTTCTTCTAACCTAATAAGCTATACTAACCTAGAATAAGCAAGTGCAATAAGCAGATAAGCTTAAATAAGCTAATGAGCCTTTTGGCCAAAACTGATAAGTCAAAAGGCCAATATGGGACTTTTTCTTAGCTTAAAAATATTAAGTAGCAATGAAAAGATCCTTATGGCTCTAATGGCTTTAACCACTAGAAAGAGTGGCCAAAATAGCTGTGTAATAAGCTACAAAGTAAAAAGCTTTGAAATTCAGATAAAGCACTTTAAAAAGCTTCATGGAAAGGCATATCCTCACATACTGACCTCAACACTTAGGAAAAATTGTTTGATAACTTTGCATTCTTATAACATAAACCACCTTGTGTCGTTTAAAGTAAATAAGGCAAACAAACAGATCCTTATGGACTTTTTAAGCAACATAGACAGGTTTAAGTTTATAACTCAAAGATGAATAATCAACTCTCGTCGAAAAGGTAGTTTGAATATTCAGGTATAAAGCAACACTTAAGCAAAAATGTGAAAAAGCATTTTCTCAAGCTTTTTGAAAAATTAGCAATCTATGACAGTTTTGGCAAAAACTCAAAACAATAATGCAGGCTATTGACTATTGTTTCTAACCTGTTTTAGCACATGCATAAACACAAAAACTTCACAAAAGCAACAAATAGCTAAAGCACAATCAAATTAGCAACTAAGAAGCTTAAACTTCTCAGTTTATTGAACATGCTACTTTTAAACCTTGAAAATGAGGTATTTAACACGCTTAAAACTTTAAAAACTGAATTTTATAACTAATATTACCTAATCAAAGTTGACTCAAAAGCACAAAGCAGGTTTTGACCCATTTTAACCCACTTTAACCCTTGACCCAAACACCCCTTTAAAACTGTTTTTACCAATTTTAACTTAATAACTTGATTTTCTATGAATAAAGCCTTAAGAATTATTATATAATGAGCTGTATAAAACTCAACCTATAACAGATTTAAGCAATCAAATAAACCAGAATTATAAGCTACTATATTATGCTAATATTTTCGGTATTTTTGACTGTTTTAAAACAAATAAGAGTAAACTAAGAATTTAAACTATCAATTAAACATCATAAGCACATAACAACTATAATAAGCATTATTAAACTAAACTAAGCAATAATAAGCAATAATAAGCAGTTTTATAGCGTAGTAATTAGAGCTATGAAATTCATAAATTAAGCTATAAAAAGAAATTTGAGACTTACAATAGCCTTTGCTCCTAGAAATAAGGCTTATCAATTGCTCTTGTGAGCTATCAAACAAGCTCTAGCTTATCAGCGATAAGCCAGTGTGTCCTGGAAGTCCTTTACTATTACCTGACTTCATAGCACATTAATAAGCTGTGTAAGATTGTAGTGGATTTGAGTTTATGACTTAAGCTCGTAGTGTGAAGCTTGTGTGAAGAGCTTGTAATGAGATGTGTACGCTTGATTATGTTGATGGTTTAGAGAAAGATTGATTAAAAACTATTTGATCAATTTATGAGCTTTATTAAACCAAATTGCTTATTATAAGTATAGTAGGATTCAACTCTAGATTTAAAAAGTGAGGAGAACTAAAATTTTATTATGAAAACATAATTACAAGGCTTTTTAATGAAGATTACAATAGACTTAAATGATCTATAAGCGATAAATTAAAATAAGCCTAATAATATTTTTACACTACTCCTAGTTTTATCTTTTGTGAGTGAGGATTGACACTTTATTTATTAGTAGGAGAAAGAAGCTTCTAGGACCCGTTAAACTCCCAGTAGCTTGATCCAACTTTCCTTCTCCCTAATACATTGGAGGCCTCCTTCTTAGCAATAGGATCAATTTTGTAATGCAGACGGATTGCCTGCGTGGCTTATCGTGTGTCAAAGGCTTTGTGCCTTCTTTTTGTTTCAAGTGATTTAGTACAAAATTGCCCTTTGGGTTGTGGTGTTGTTTGAAATCTTCGTGTCCTCACCTTGTTGTCAGTATCTTGGTCATTGAGAGCTTCTTGGTGCGTTTCCTTTTGTGAGCCGTAGGCTTGGTATCTTGGAATCTTTGGGGCCAATAGCTTAATTGAAGAGTTGATGGATTTTTTAAAATTTTAAATCAGGGTTTATTTAGGCACGAAGGGGGAATAGTATCCTTCGCTCTTTTTTTATTATCGTTTGGTGTGACCGGGGGAAATGGTGGGTTGACTTGGGCTCAGGATTAAAAAGACAATTGGGCCTGGGTAAAAGGGAAATGGGGATTTGTTATAAAGGGTTAACGACCGTTAGCCTTTTATATTAAAAGGACTAACGGTGTTAGTCATTCAAGGACCATTTTTGTTATATGTTAAACAATAGGGGCTGTTTTGGGGATTTAAGGGTTTTGTCTTCTAGTGGGTTGACCAAGGGTTGACCAAGGTTGACTTTGTTGTCCTTTGCTAGAAACTTTCCGGCTAAGTGTCCTTCTTGAATACCGCAAAGGGTTTTATCTTCTTGTGAACTCTTTAGTTCCATATGTTCGTGTTTGTCTGTTTTGACTGTTTTCTTAGGATTTTTGAATATCCGTACCTTCACATCACAAATGATAAAATCAAGCAATATACAAGCATATTTTAGCATCAATTAATCATTTATGGGTCATTTTTTTGATATAAAAAAGTTATGTGATTTCTCACATATCGCAAAAATTCCCCTATCTGAGTGATTGGTCGTGTCCTCAGCAATATTATATGCTCTAAAAACCAAATACCCAGAAACTTCCCAAATACTAATCTTTTGAAAAGTAGCAAAGACTTTTGTGGGGAGATTTAAGAAATCACAATCTTTAAAACACCTCATTTCCTCATTTTTCAAAACTTTTTCTATATATTATTATTTTTTATATATTTTTTTTATGAAAACTACCTAGAATGTATTTCCGACTTTCGTTATTTCAGAAACTTTAGGGATCATAGACAGATGCATTTTTCGATCCGAGGATGCCCCAAAAAGGATAAATTCATCGTCCCCGACTTTTCACTCGCTCCAAACCAAGTTTAAACGAAATCACCGCTACATATCAAGTTAAGATGCTAACACCTAATCATATTGCCAATTTGTGAACTTTTTCACTCAGACAAATTTATTATGTCTTAGGTGAATGTGCTATTTTAAATCTTCAACCATGATACGTTTTGCAAAATTCTATGCTTCACGCTCCACACGAGAATAATGAGTTTGAGGCGAGAACATCCCATGTCGCGACTTTCCTCTGGGACACATTCCCAAAATCCTTGCGGCTAAGTGACCAGGCTTTTTGTCACCCCCATGAGACTCGTATCGGGTACTACGGACCTTAGGTTCAAAAACTTTAGGTTTCCGTTATATACATAGTGAATATAAAAAACTTTAAAACTAGAATAGTTAGAAGTTCAGAAAGCATATTTAGAATTTTATCAAAAATGTGATCTTTTTATTTATTAATTTTCAAATGGGTTATACTTAATATAACATTTATGCCAAATTGTAACCCTTGGACCTTTAGAAGGCTGCAACATCTGTTGTGAAGCGGCTAAGATGCAGCAAAACTTTTAGTCAGTTTGATTTTTATCCTGTTACTATGGGCTTTTTGTAGAAGCACTACCACATCGGGTTGTGAGCCGGCAAGAGGTAGTAGTATTTTATATAGCCACCCACAGTTTATATTATTTATGCATTGTGTTTTTAATTCTTCATCATATTTTTTTTATGTTTTTTATAAGAGTCTTTTTTTTGAGTAATAATTCAAGTATAAGTTTGAACTACGACTAAAGTTTGTTGTTATACACTACATAAAAATTGTTGAGTTAAGTTTAATTTCGCAAAAATAGCACGTATGATTAGTAGGTTAAGGCTTATGGGAGAAAAAGCCACAAATTACACATAATACATGAGTCTTAGTTTTCAACTAAATCCTTGTTTAGCATCCATCATACTTAACTCTCTCATTTTTCGTTCTTCGTGAAATTTCCCGAAGCGTAGCCTAAAAGTTAAGGAAAAGCTAGAGACTCATAACACGCTCCGATCGGGTCAAATTTAGTCCTTATTCTAACTGAATGAAGTTAAATGTGAAAAACACTGTATTTTATTTTTGAAATTTTTAAATTTTATCCTTTTTTTTAATATTTTTGTTTAGGAAAAACGGGGTACTGTGAGAACAACGGGTAAAAAGGTAGGTAAGATTCATATCGTAGGATATACTACCCTCATATCTATAAACTATACAATGTCATTCAATGTTTCATAATCTAAGGCTTTATAACCCCATTTTAGTACTCAAAAAGTCGAATGCATAATCCGAGCACGCCCCCCCCTTGGAGAAAGTATCACAAGAATCATCAAGCGTTTATCATGTATGCTAAAAGATAAATGTTAGTCGATAATAATTAGGAATCGGATTTCCCAACTATGGCAAGCCAAGGTTAGAAGTCGAGTGGTCTGGGACATAACACCGAACACGAAAGTCTTTCAGACATATTCTGGGTCATCTCTAAAAAGTTCAGTAGTACAAACAACAAGAAACGGGAAGAGTACAAAGCCTCCTAACAGCCACAATAGAATTAAGAAAAAAGAAAAAATGGATATGCATGGGGTGCCTCCCACGAAAGCTTGTTTTAGGGTCATCTCAAGCTTGAACCCAATCCCCGAATTCTTTTGTCCTTGGGAAAGTTGGAGCTCCAGGACAACCAATTGTGGTAAGTCCCCTCCAAAGTAGTGCTTAATTCGATGGCGGTTTCCACCTTGAGTTTGGCCGGAGTTAAGATAACTCATAGTGCCATATGAAAAGACTTGGGTAATGGTGAATGGTCCGGACCAACGGGATTTCAACTTTCCCGGGAACATTTTTAATCGAGAGTTAAAGAGGGGGACTTGATCATCGATGTTGAAAATGCGGTTTTTGATATTTGAGTCATGGATCCTCTTTGTTTTCTCTTTATAGATCAAAGAGTTCTCATAGGCATGATCACGAGTTAATTAATATCATTGAGCTGAACTTTACGGTGAATCACCCCGGTCTCAAGGTCATAGTTTGCATGCTTCAAGGCCAGTAAGTTTGTGCTCGAGCCGCGATCGTAGATGACATGCCTTTCCGTATACGAGCTTGTATGGAGTACACCCGATGGTGTTTTTGTAAGCTGAACGGAAGGGGGGCCCAAATGGGGTTCATCTAGTTTATCCGACCAAGATGACGGTTTTCGCCTATTGTCCTTTCAAGAATTCGTTTCAAAGCATGATTGGACCTCAACTTGCCCAACTTGTTTGTGGGTTGATCGGTTGGTGGAGAGACGGTGAGTAAAATAACCTTAGTATATTAAGCATGACCTTGCATAACTGGTCATTGCAAAAATGGGTTCGTGATCTCTTATTGATAGCACAGGGCACCGAAATCGGGCGAAGAGAGATTTTAAGAAATTTGCAAAAACTCGGGGCGTCAATTGTTGCGGGAGCGCTTTCGCTTCAACTAATTTTGACAAATAGTCGACCGCATCGAGTATGTATTTGTTTCCTTGGCGAAGAAGCGAACGGCCCATGAAATCGATGCCCTACACGTCAAAGATTTGCAAACTTGGTAATATTTAAGGCATTTTATTACGCTGTGAATTTTTCCTTGACTCTAGCAGAGTCGAATTTTTAACCAACTGCATGTGCATCTTTGTAAAATAGTGGGCAAGTAAAACCGGAGTCAAAGACCATTTTTGGCGGAAAATTTGCACGCCATGATGTCCCGATGGGTCCATCGTGGCAAGCTGTGGAGGAAGTCAGAACAGCTTATTGGCTGCTACACTCCACAGGATTATTTGATCCGACATATTTTAAACAGATAGGGGACGTCCCAAAAGTAGTGTTTAACATTTTGAAAAACGTGTTCTTTTGTGGGACGACATCCTTTAACATGAAATTTTACCTCGGTGGTAATTGCTATCGGCAAAACACGGGGTACTTAGTCACCACGAAAAGCACATTTTAGTGTCTCAAAAAGGGAAAACTTTTCGTTTACCTCCTTTGGGATCGAGCACATTTTCATATGGATTTTTATTATGGAAAGATGATCGGTGCAGATTCCTCCTTCCCTTGTCTCCCTTTTCTTTTTCTTTTTTCTTTTTTCGGCTCCTTTTGTGTCAATTACTTTGAATGTGAACTCTTGAAGGAGGAGAACCCACCGGAGCAATCTCGCCTTGGAATCTTTTTTAGCAAAGAGATATTTTAGGGCAGAGTGATCCGTATACACTATGCTTTTGTTCAAGATGAGGTAAGATCGGAATTTTTCGAAGGCATACACCACGGCTAACATTTCTTTCTCTGTTGTAGTGTAAATTGCGATTCTCCGCACTTATTAATTGTTTTTCTAGCATAGTTTTTTGCCTAATCTGTTTTTCTCGACGTACACCAAAGATTGCACCTATGGCAAAGTCGCTTGCATCGCACATAAGCTCAAAGGGCAAATCCCAGTCTGAGGGCAATCAAGATTGGAGCTTCGGTAAGTTTTTTTCTTAACGTTTGGAAAAGCTCTTGATATACATTCATTAGAGATGTTTGAACAGAGTATTCTTCTCAAGAAGATGAGTCATTGGTCGGGAAATTTTGGAAAAATCCTTAATGAACCGTTGGTAGAAACCGGCATGACCGAGAAAACTTCGAACACCCTTAACGGTGGTAGGATGAGGTAACTTAGAAATCACATCGATTTTGGCTTTATCAACCTCAATTCCTTTTTTGGAAATCTTATGGCCAAGGAGTAATGTCCTTCCTTAACATAAATGACTTTTTCCAATTTTAGATCAAAGATTGGTGTCTTCACACCTTTGAAGCATCTTGTCTACACGAAAGAGGCAATTTTCGAATGAATTCCAAAGACCGAAAAGTCGTCCATGAAGACTTCCATCGTTTTTTCGATCATATCTTAAAAGATTAGCATTCCTACTCTTTGGAACATGTCCCGGTGCATTGCATAAGCCAAAAAGGCATGCGACGGTAAGGCGAACATTCCTAGGGACACATGATGTTGTTCTTTTCTTGATACATGAGGGTTTGATGGGTATTTGAAAGTAACCGCGAAAATCCATCAAGAAAACAATAGTAGTCATTTCCCGCTAATCTTTTAAGCATTTGATCCATAAACGTTAGTGGAAAGTGGTCTTTACGGGTGGCTTCAGTGAACTTTCGGAGAGTCATTGCATGGCAGCAGAATAGTAACCAAATCGATTCGAGATCACTTCAATTTTTCATATTTTCAACAACGGGTAAAGGACCTTTTTTTGGTACGACTAATGTTACTGGCTTACCCAAGGACTATCCGATATCGGGTAAATTAATCCTCGGCGTCAAGAAGTTTTTAACATCCTTTTGATGACATCGTGGTTCTTCAGGATTCTACCGTCTTGGTGTTGAACTGCCGGTTTGTGTCCTCTTGCCATTAGAATCTTGTGAGTACAAAATTATGGGTTAATACCCTTGATGTCAGAGAGTTTCCAAGCGATAGGATCGCTTGTGTGCTTTAAAACTTAGGGGTGCGGCTTTTCCGCGACACTCAAGTCTTTAGCATTATGTCGGGGCAATTGTGTCACCTTCCAACATGCGTATTCGAGATGAGGAGGTAAGTCATTGAGTACGATTCGGGATGTTCATCAAATTGAAGATTTCTTAGTTTAGCTTCACTTTTAGCTTCACAAACTTTAAGTTCTTTTCGAATTTCAGGCAAATAATTTCCTTAAGTGGGAGGGGGTAATGATGGATCATCATTGAGAAATGCTTCAAGAAGAGGAATATCCCCCTTCGGGTCATAATAAGAGTGATCAACTTCTTGTGAAGTTGGATCATCTTCAAGAGCGAGGAAAGCATCGACTTCCTCGAGAAGAAAATCACTATCCCCGAAGGGAGTGAGAGTCAGAGAAGAGGTAGAAATGATCGGGTCATAATAAGGAGTGGGATTGCTACTCGCGATCACATCGGAGAAACCGAGAACTTCTTGAGAATACTCCTTACAAGCTATTTCAATGATGTCGATTCGGTTCACCATCATATCATTATAATTAGCTGAGTATCTCGAAGTTTTGATCAAGATTGAATGTAACGGCTTCTTTGCCAACACGAAGAGTTAATTCTCCTTTGTAAACATCAATCAAGGCACGTCCGGTCTTTAAGAAGGATCTCCCAAGAATTAAGGGAACTCGAGGATCGGCATCAAACTCTACGACTACAAAGTCGGCCAGGAATTGGAACTTTCCTACTTTTACGTAGACATCTTTGGTGATACCGATCGGTTGAGAAATTGATCGGTCCGCAAGTTCAAGAGTCATACAAGTAGGAGTGAGCTCCGGAAGAGAAAGCGTTTTACACATGGATAATGGCATGAGATTTATGCTAGCGTCAAGGTCGGCCAAGGCTAAGCACTTATCCATTCTGAGAAAATCACATGGTATGAGGAACTTGTCGGGGTCTCCAAGTTTTTCGGGTAACTTGTTGAGGATAACCGCCAAACAAAGCTCATTTAAAGGTGTTCTAGCCATTTCACTTATTTTTTCTTTGTTTCCAATTAAAACTTTAAGAGTCGAGGCAAATTTTGGCATAAGAATCAAAGCATCCATGAGGCTAATTTGGAAACTCAAATCTTTGAAGATTTCATAGAATTTCTCAATTTGGTCATTAGCTTTTTCACGGCGCCTTTCATTATTACGTCTCGAAGGATACGGAATCGACGGTTTCGGGTTAGGCATTAGAACACTAACGGGATCAACAACGGGCTCAGAAATTAATACATGATTTTCAACTTGGACAACCGAAGGTTGGACGTCTTCGATACTTCCGTTATTAGTAAGAGGCACCGTATCCTTTGTCACCTCGGTTTCAGGTTCCACTACTTTAGGAGGAGAAGAAGTAGTAGGAATCGTGGGTCATTGATAAGTAACACCACTTCGGGTGGTGATACCTTTCAAATCTTCCTTCGGGTTAGTAACGGTGTTACTTGGAAGTGTTCCCGAACCCGAGGTAGAAGCGGTGTTCATTTTCATGAATTGACTAAACATATTTTTTAAGTTCAAGATTAGAATCGGTCAATGAGGTCCTATTTGTTTGCATGTTTCTCAAAATTGCATCATTTGCCTTCATGTAGTTCAAAAATTAGGAATTTGTTGCACCTTGCGATTGAGGAATCAGAGCTTGATGAACAGGAGCTTGGTAAGGCGGGGCTTGATAAGCCAGAGCCGGGGCTTGATAAGCCAGTGCTGGGTTATGATTAGCTCCTTGGAAAAATTGGTTCCGACCTTGGTTGTTTCCTTGATTACTATCCTGATTCTGATTTTGATTGTTTCGGTTTTGATTTTGATTCACATTAAACCCTGGTGGTCCGAGATAATTGTCCGAACAATAGCTAAGCAAATTATGGTTACCTTGAGGTTGGTAAGAATTACCACCTTGATTATAGGCTCCCGCAGCATATACGTTCTGAGTTTGGCCAACGGTGGCTAGACAATCATTATAAGCATGTGGACCACCACAATTTTCATAGCTAGGAGTAACTGCGCTTACTTGTTGGTTTGTTTAAAGCACTTTTATTAAATTCTTGTCAATTTCCGCCATTTCAAGCTTAAGGGCTACTATTTCTGGATTAGAAGAATTGACAAAACTAGATGACTCACTCCTTTGAGCGGAAGTGTCCCAATCATTGTGGTGAGCGGTCATATTCTTGATTAGATCATAACACTCTTCGGGTCGCCTTTTCATAAAGGTACATCCGGCAGTAGCATTGATAGTATCACGATGTCTCATTGTTAACCGGTTATGGAAAGTATCTATTTGAGTTACGGGTAACATGTTGTGGTTAGGTCATCGATCAATTGAAAGCTTATAACGTTCCCATGATTCGAATAACGATTCATCGGGTTCTTGATGGAAAGTTATGATATCATTTCTCCACTTGGTCACCATAGAGGGTGGGAAGTAATTTTCGAGAAATATTTTTGCCATTTGGTTAAAAGTGGTGATAGAATTCCTTGGTAAACGACCGAACCATTCGGTGGCACGATGTTGCAAGGAGTAAGGAAAGAGATATAGACGAAGGGCGTCATCGGAGACCCCATTCACTTTCATGCTTTGGGTGACATGCAAAAACTTGTCAAGATGTTTGTTGGCATCATCACCCGGTCCACGAAATGGACACGAATTTTGAACTTGTTGAATCATGTCATTCTTAAGTCCAAAATTTGTTCCTTGAATTGCAATCGGGGCAATTAGTCTACCCCAACTATTCAAAGACGGTTGGCACAACTCCTCCATCGTTCGGAGGTCGGGAACGGGTAAACCGGCTCCCGCGGGAGGTGGTCCATCATCACCATTTCCGTTAGCGGCCATATTGATTTCTTCAAAATTGTTCAAAAGATTAGGATTAACACGAGTTCTTCTTCGAATTGTACGTTCGGGATCTTCGAGAGGTGGAAAGAGATTCCTAGTCGAAGATCGAGTGCTCATGCACTAAAAAGAAATATAAAAAGAGAAATTATACTAATTAATTTTTATTTTTTTTTGGCTTTTTGGTTTTTCAACAATTGATTCACAAAGATTTATTTTAATAACTAGATAATCTAGATTTTTAATTAACACAACTTTTGAGCTTATAAATAAGCACTTAAACAGAACCTTATGAACTTTTAAGCTAAAAACAGATGAAGTTTAGACTACAAAGAGCAAGTAACAACAATCAATAAGCATTTTGAAACATGGAATAAGCAAGAAAAAGCAAATCAAAAAGCTAATTTTTCCTATTTTCAACACTTAGATAAATTTGACAGTTTTGGTAAAACACAAACCAAACAATGCAGGCCTTTGACTTGATTTCTAACTTGGATATTACTTCAGTTGAAAGTATTATATTGATGGTGTCTTTTAACACAACTGTGATTTTATAATAATTATGGACAATGTTTTTATATTTTTGGTTTTTTTTGATTTTTTTTATATATATACTAAAAAGTAAATGAAAAATATTTTTGTATTTTTATATTTTTAATAACAAAAATAACTTCACAAGGAAGGATCTTCAAAGCACTAATTGTCAAACTTCGGAACGACTAACGCTTACACTCCTCCCCGGCAGCGGCGCCAAAAATTGATTATTTTTGAAACTATCCCTTTTAAAATATATAAATAAATATATAATACTTATAAATATATAATAAGGATAATTATCAAGAAAATCAATGAAACCGGAAGTAGTATATGATATTCCCGGGTCGTTTTTCCCCAACGAGGAGTGAATTGGAAAGTCGAGAGTTGGTTTGATATTTGATGTTTGAATGACAAAGATTTGGATTTGTTTTTCTAAATCTACGGGAAAATTAATGCAATCTATACTAAAAATGATTAAGGCAACAAATTTAAACTAAAAACGCAAACGGGAAACCTAAAAACGTAACCTAAAAACCTAAATTTTCAAAAATTAACCCTAAAATGATTTTTTCACTTTTAATAAACCCTAAGTGACTAAAAAGTAAGAATAAAGAAAACTAGACCAAAAACGAAGGTGTTTCAAGCTTAAAATCACAAAAAAACGTGAACGGGATTCAATCCCGTTCTTTAAAAATTCGAATTCTAAAATTTTAACCCTACAAAAGCAATTTCAATTTTCCTAAGTCCTATATGTTAAAAGAAAATTTTCTAAAAAAGAATTAGATTTTTTTGACTTTTTTATAATTTTTTATGAATTAAAAACGATTTTAAAAAGAAAAATTAATTAAAAATACTAAATATATTGGTAAAAATCTGAAAAATTGCACAAAGGTCTTAAATGTTCTAAGGATCCTAGGAAAAATAAGCTGGATAAGCCAGCTTATCCAATAAGCTCTAAAAAGCCTTGTATAAGGTACGGCTTATATAAATAAAATGGGCTTAAAAAGGTGGTAAGTAAATTGATGGTGCAAGTTATAACGCAAAAGACCCAAGGGCAGAGTTGGTGTTGTGTGGTGTGTTTAAAGCGTTTGGTTGAGAGGGTAGAGGTCCCAGGTTCGAGCCCTGGCTCACTTGGGACTTCCCCTTTCCCAAACGTTTTTGTTTTGCATCATTTTTTTACAACTTTTTAAATAAGCTAGAAATAAACAACTTTTACAAAAGCACCTTTTTTATAAACCCCAAATAAGCACAGAAATAAGCTTCTAAAGTGACAGAAAAAGCTTTTTTTAACACTAAGTCTTAAAAAGAGAAAACAACTAGGCTTTTTAGAACAAATAAGCTAATGTAAAACTAAACTAAGCAAAAGCAGATGGTATACTATACCTAATAAGCACTAACAAACATAAATAAGCAAAAACAAATAAGCAAACAGGCCTAAAAGAACATAATTACTTAAAAAGCTTTCTAACTAAAAATTTTAAACCAAAAAGGCAAATAAGCTTAAATGAACTCTAACTTAAGGTATAATAAGCTAAAATAAGCACTAACTAACCTAATAAGCAAATATAAACCTAATTAAGCCAGGAAAACAAGCAGATAAGCTAAACTAAACAGATAAGCAAAGAGGGCAAAAATGGCAGACAAACAGCCTATGGGGGCACCTTTGAGCTTAAAAATAAGCTGCTTAATGGAACCTTATGGATAAGGGACTTATAAGAGCTTAAAGCTGGGCCTAAGGGCTTCTAAAATCAGCAATCAAATAGGAGTTTGAAAATAAGCAAAGCATTGAAAAAGGCAAAAGAAAAGAGCTAAAATGCCCTGGTGCAGGGCAAGGGTTTTGAAAAATACTAATTTTAAGCTTAAAGATAAGCTATAAAACAGAACCTTATGACCATGCAACCTTCAAACAGACAAAATATGGTCCTCAAAAAGCTTATATCAACATTCAAAAACTATTTTGAAATAAAGGATAAGCAAGAAAAGCACATTGGAAAAACAGCTTTTAACTTAAGAAAACTTTAACAAATTTGTGACAGATTTTTGACTAAGTCTACACTAAACTAAAGGTCATGTCTACTACTGCATTTAAGACCTAAGAACAACACAAAAGACACTACATAAAAGTCAGTTTAGAAGCTTTTAATCAAATAAGCAATAAAAAGCTGTTTTAATCCAACAGTTTTGATCACTTATTAGCAAAAGCTAAAAACTAACTTTTAGCCTTTTAAACCTTGCAAAACAGCTTAAGTACAACCTAAATTGGCTTATGCAAATTACCCAAATGACCCAATGGTTTTAAAAACCTGTTTTGACCCGTTTGACAGGTTAACCCAAACACCCCTTTAATTTTTCTAAGTCAAATTTTAAGCTGAATTTTAAAGTTTTAAGCAGAGAATTTTAAACACAGATAACAAACAATAGAGATAAGACAATAATAAGCAGAAGGAACTCAAAAATAAGCATATAAAATAAGCAAACAGAAATAAGCAATAAAAGGCTATTTAAGGCAGATTTTAGAAAATACTTGCACAAATGGTTTTAAAACTACAACTAAGCATTAATAAGCAGAAATTAGCAAATAATAAGCACAATAAACAGTCTACAGTAATACAGTAAATAAGCTTAAAAATTTGAAATGAAAACTTTACAAGCCACTTGCACAAAACAGGGTATTAATTAGCAATAGTTACAAGGCTCTAGCTTGTCAAAAACAAGATAGTAAGGTCTATAAGCCCTTCTACTCTTTGGACTTATCATCCAAAAATAAGGCTGTCGGTATTTGGGGTGGAATTTTGATTTTTCAAAATTTTCTTAAGTGTTTAACATTTAAATAAAAACAGGTTACTTAATATGCTTAATTAAGAGCTTATAAGGGCTTTTAAAACATAAATGAGCTTAAAGACTTGAAAACAGAAATTTAACAATAAACTTTAAATTTCATTAACTTAAAAACATTTCAAGAAACAAAAGTACATTAAACTAAATTAAGACTAAAATAAGCTGAAAATAAAAGCTAGGTAAAAACTAAGTGAAAAACTAGATGCCAAGTGGCTTACAAGTGACCCTATATATAGAAACGACTTAGGACATGTTCTTCTTTGGTCTTTGTCTTCTTCTGGTTGTGTTTATTTGCTGAGAGGTTTTAGGAGTTGTGTTTGTTGTGTGAGGAGAGTTCAAAAGCAATCAAAGCCATCTATTTTTATTTGTCCCCAAGCCTTTGATCTTGTCCCTTGATGGTTTTGTCATGTTCATTGTCGAATGGGGTAATTGGGGATTGCCAAGGTGGACATAAGAGCCATGTGGGGTGGGGTTTATGGTTTTAATAAGTTTTGTTTGGTTGCAAGGAGGTTGGAGATAATGAACAGTACTTGGTTACTGTGCATTGGCGGGAAAGGGTTTATAAAAGTGACAGGGTAAAAGTTTTGTGGTTTGGCAAAAGTAGTCCATCTGTTTGATAACTTCATTTACACCCACAATCCCTGTGATGATGAAAATTTTAAGGACTTGGCAAAGTTAGTCCCTCAAAGTTATATGTGTTATTGTAAAATTAGTCCTTTGTAGTGCTAACAGACTTAACAGCCATAGTGATGGGCTGTTAAGTTGTTTTGGGCTTTTTGGATTGGGCCGGGTAAAGTATAAAAGTGTATTGGGTTATTTTAAAAGGGTTAAGTGAGTATAATATATAAATGGGGCTGACCCGCCACTAGGTGGGTACAGGTGGGCCCACTTTTGGCAGTTTAGGATTTCAGGTTTGGTTTTCGATGCTCTTTCCAATGCCACTTCTCGAGGTTGACTTTGACTTGATTTTGACCCTGTTGACTTTTTGACTTTAGACTTTGACTTTTCTTCACGCTCTTTCCGTTCTCGTGCTCGGTTTTGTCGTTTTTGGCTTTGTTTTTGTCCTTTTCTTGAATATCCGTTACCTGCACAATTCAAATGCAAAACATACAAATACAATGTATTTTTGGTACGTTTTTTGTCATTTTAGCTCGTTTTTAATGGTCAAAGGTATGTGTAATTAAACGCATACCAAAATCCCCCATACTAGGATATTGCCGTGTCCTCACGCAATGCTATAAGTAAACACTTACGAAAACTAAGAATCTCAATCCCCCTCGACTAATAACCTCAAAAAGTAGCTAAGTGTTCATCGAGGGGAAATAAAGAATCAATAGCTTCGAGAAGCCCCGTTTTTACCATTTTTAAATATTTACACTAACTACCACTACTATTTTTGTATTTTTCCTTTTTTCTCATTTTTTTGTACTTTTTCTTTTTAAGCAACTAACTACCTTATTCGACTTTCGTTATTTTCATAACCGTTAGGGATCATAGAAAAAGACGCATTTCAATCCTAAAATGCCCCAAAAAGGATAAATTCATCGTCCACGACTTTTCACTCGTTCTAAACCAAGCTTAAAACGAAATCACCGTTAAATATAAGTTAAGATGCTAACACTACTAATATTTGTAACTTGTGAACTTTTCACTCTCGATAATTATTATACATATTAGGTGAATGTGCCATTTTGAATTTCAACCATGGATCAACGTTTTGTAAAAATTCTAATGTTTCGTTCCCCCGAGAATAATAAGTTTCAAGGCGAGATCATCCCATGTAGCGACTTTCATCTCGGCACATCCCATCCTTGCGGCTAAGTGACCAGGCTTTTGACACCAACAGAGACTTGTATCGAACTCACGGATCCTTGGGTTTCAAAGTTATCTTAGGCTTCCGTTTACTCATAGCTTATTTAGAAAAACTTTAAAATGAATAGTCAATGGTTCAAAAGCTATTTAAATTTCACAAAAGAGATCTTACATTTATTAATTCGCTCTTAACATTTAACATAACATTGATTGCAATTGTAACCCTCGACCTTTTAGAAGGATGCAACATCGGTTGTGAGCCGGCAAGATGCAGCAAACTTTTATCAGTCTCGGATTATTATTCTTACTATGGGCTTTCTTTAGAAGGCTGCAACATCGGTTGTGAGCCGGCAAGATGCAGCAAACTTTTATCAGCCCACAGTTTATAATTATTACTCATTTTTTCCATTTTTTTTACTTTATTTCACGATATAGAGAAGACTTCTTTTTGAAAAATTTAAGTATAAATTTGAACTAAGACTAAAATTTTTGCTATTAACTACATAAAAATTGTTGATTTAAGTTTAATCTCCAAAAATAGCACGTATTATTAATCCGGTTAGAAGCTTATGGGAGAAAAAGCCACAAATTACATACATGAGCTCTTAAGATTTCCAAATAATCCTTGTTTAGCATCCAACTCATACTTAACTCTATCATTTTTCGTTCTTCGCGAAGATTCGCGAACGCTTAGTCTAAACGTTAAGGAACAAGCTAGAGCTCAACACGCTCGATCGGGTCAAAATTTATTCTTATTCTACCCAGCAGGAAAGTCAAAATTGTGACAAAACACTTATTTTATTTTTGAAAATTTTTAAAATTTTTCATTTTTTTGAAATTTTAGTGGTAAAAACGGGATTACGTGAAAACAACGGCTGCAGGCACAATCAAATCGATAGATCCCCCCCATACTAGAATTAAACATTGTCCTCAATGTTTTTTAGAAGGGTCTCTACGTAAATCCTAAGCCGTTTATTAAGTATGCTTAAAGATAAACGTTAGTCGATTAGATTAGGATATTGGATTTCCCAAATGAAGCTGAGGATTTGAAGCTCGAGTGATCGAAGGACAAAACCGCGAGCACGAGAGGCTTCAAAAATCCAGGACAATCCTGGACAATCACAAAAAACACAAGCAAACGAGAATGGAAGAGGCACACCTCCTCACAACAAAAAACACTTATTCATTACTACATATTACTACTACGGATAAGCATGGGTTGCCTCCCACGAAGCGCTTGTTTAGGGTCACTAAGCTTGACCCAATCCCCGAATTCAATTGTCCTTGGGGAAGGTTTGGAGATCCGGGACAACCAATTTTGGTATGTCCTCTCCAAAGTAGTGTTTCAAACGATGACCATTCACCTTGAAATTTGGCCTGGAGTTTTGTGATAACTCTACGGTGCCATAAGGAAAAACTTGGGTGATGGTGAATGGTCCAGACCAACGGGATTTAAGTTTACCCGAGAAGAGCTTCAATCTAGAATTAAAGAGGAGGACTCGGTCACCAACGTTGAAAACGCGGTTCTTGATTTTGGAGTAGTGGATCCTCTTTGTTTTCTCTTTATAGATCAAAGAGTTCTCATAGGCATGATCACGAAGTTCATTTAGTTCATTGAGTTGAACTTTACGGTGATCGCCCGCGGTCTCAAAGTCAAAGTTTGCATACTTCAAGGCCCAGTAGGCTTTGTGCTCGAGCTCGATCGATGACATGCCTTTCCGTACACGAGCTTGTATGAGGTACACCCGATGGGTGTTTTGTAAGCGGTACGGAAGGCCCAAAGTGCATCATCTAGTTTATCCGACCAAGATGCACGGTTCTCGCCCACGGTCCTTTCAAGAATTCTTTTTAAACCTCGGTTCGAAACTTCAACTTGCCCGCTTGTTTGGGGGTGATATGCTGTAGCAAGACGGTGAGTGACACCGTACTTAAGCATGACCTTCGAGAATTGGTCGTTGCAAAAGTGCGTACCGCGATCACTAATGATAGCGCGGGGAGTTCCGAACCGAGCAAAGAGAGATTTCAGAAATTTAACAACAACTCGGGCGTCGTTGGTAGGGAGCGCTTTCGCTTCAACCCATTTTGACAAATAATTGACCGCCACGAGTATATACTTATTCCCTCGTGAAGACGAGAATGGTCCCATGAAATCAATACCCCACACGTCAAAAATTTCGCAAACTTGGATGGAATTTTGAGGCATTTTATCACATTGCGAAATTTTTCCTTGACGTTGGCACGAGTCGCAATTTTTAACCAACTCGTGGGCATCTTTGTAAATAGTAGGTCAAAATAAACCAGCATCAAAGACCTTTTTGGCGGTGAGATTTGCACCATGATGTCCCCCCGTGGGTCTATTGTGGCAAGCTTCGAGGATGTCGAGAGCTTCTTTGCCGTGCACACACCGCCGGATCATTTGATCTGCACAAATTTTGAATAGGAAGGGGTCGTCCCAAAAGTAGTGATTAACGTCTTTGAAAAACTTGTTTTTCTGTTGGGACAACATTCCTTTAACAATGAAATTCCCCGCGTGGTAATTTGCAAAATCATCAAACCGCGGGGTACTTGAGTCACCACGAAAAGTCACCATATTAAGTGTCTCGAGAGGAAACGTTTCATTTATCTCCTTTGGGTCGAGCACATTTTCATAAGGATTTTCTAATCGGGAAAGATGATCGGCCGCGAGATTCTTGACTCCTTTGTGTCAATTATATGAATGTGAACTCTTGAGGAGAGAGAAACCCACCAGAGCAATCTTGCCTTTGGATTCTTTTTTAGCAAAGGGATATTTGAGGCGGAATGATCGTATGCACAATGCTTTTGTTCAATATGAAGGTAAGACCGGAATTTTTCAAAGGCATACAACCTCGGGCTAATTTCTTTCTCGTCATCGTGTAAATAATTTTCTCGCCTCGTTCATTGTTTTATAGCATAGTGTATAGGCCTAAAGTGTTTTTCATGACGTTGCCCCAAGACCGCACCTATGGCAAAAGCGCTTGCATCGACATCAGCTCCAAAGGGTAGGTCCCAGTTGGGGCAATCAAGTTGGAGCTTCGGGTATATTTTTCTTAGCATTTTAAAGCTTGAATACATTCATTGGAGAAGATGAACAGAGTATTCTTCTCAAGAAGATGAGTCATTGGTCAGGAAATTTGGAAAAATCCTTAATGAACCGTCGGTAGAAACCGGCATGACTGAGAAAACTTCGAACACCCTTGACGGTGTGGTGAGGTAACTTAGCAATCTCATCGACGTTGGCTTTAATCGACTCAATCCCATTTTTGATATTCTTATAGCAAGGACAATGCCTTCCCTTAACCATAAAATGTATTTTCCAATTAAGACAAGATTGGGTGTCTTCATACCTTTGCAAAGCATCTTTCAACACGAGAGAGCAACTTTTCGAATGAATTCCCCAAAGACCTAAAGTCGTCCATGCTGACTTCTCTTCATTTTTTTACGTTCCATATCATGAAAGATAGCATCATACACCTTTGGGAACGTGCGGTGCATTGCATAATCCAAAAGGCATGCGGAGGTAGGTGAATACATTTCGTTAAGGGACACGTGAATGTTGTCTTTTCTTGATGCATGGGGGTCGATAGGGATTTTGAAAGTAAACCGAGAAACATCGGGGAAATACAATTGTATTCGTTTCCGCTAATCTTCTCGTGCATTTGTTCATAAAGGGAAGTGGAAAATGGTCTTTACGGGTGGCTTCATTTAACTTTAGGTAGTCAATGCATACACGCCACCCCGTAAACCAATCGAGTCGGCAATACTCATTTTCATCATTTTCAACAACGGTAAAACCACCCTTTTAGGTACGCAATGTACGAGGCTTACCCAAGGACTATCGAGATCGGTAATTATCCGGTGTCAAGAAGTTTTTTAACCTCCTTTTTGGATGACATCGTGCATTTTCGGATTCACCAGTCTTTGGTGGTGGACCGGCGGTTTTAGTCACTTTCCATAAGTTTTTGTGAGTTACAAATTTCTGGTTTAATACCCTTGTTTGTCGGAGAGTTTAAGCGATGGCTCGCTAGTGTGACGCAAAAACCATTATGAGAGCTGATTTTTCCCGCACTTCAAGTCTTTGAATTTATGACAGCAAACTTGTCGTCACCTCAAAAATGCGTATTCGAGATGAGGAGGTAAGTCCTTGAGTTCGACTTCGGGAGGTTCATCAATTAAAGATTTATCAGTTTTAGCTTCACAAACTTTAAGTTCTTTTCGAATTTCAGGCAAATAATTTCCTTGAGTGGGAGGGGGTAATGATGGATCATCATTGAGAAATGCTTCAAGAAGAAGAATATCCCCCTCCGGGTCATAATAAGAGTGATCAACTTCCGGTGAAGTTGGATCATCTTCAAGAGCGGGAATTGCATCAACTCTTGAGAAGAAATCACTATCCCCGAAGGGAGTGAGAGTCGGAGAAGAGGTAGAAACGATCGGGTCATAATAAGGAGTGGGATTGCCACTCGCGATCACATCGGAGAAACCGAGAACTTCTTGAGAATACTCCTCACAAGCCAATTCAATGACGTCGATTCGGTTAACCGAATTATCATCATAATTAGAGGAGTATCTCGAAGTTTGATCAAGATTGAATGTTATGGCTTCTTTTCCAACACGAAGAGTTAATTCACCTTCGTAAACATCAATCAAAGCACGTCCGGTCTTTAAGAAGGATCTCCTGAGAATCAAGGGAACTCGGGGATCGGCATCAAAGTCTACTACTACAAAGTCGGCCAGGAATTGGAACTTTCCTACTTTTACGTAGACATCTTCGGCGTTTTCCGATACGGTTGATAAAATTGATTCGGTTGCATTTCAAGAAGTCATACAAGTGGAGTGCAGATCGGAAGAGAAAGCTTTTTACACATGGATAATGGCATGAGATTTATGCTAGCGCCAAGATCGGACAAGGCTAAGAACTTATCCATTCTAGGAAAATCACATGGTATGAGGAACTTGCCAGGGTCTCCAAGTTTTTCTGGTAACTTGTTGAGGATAACCACCGAACAATGCTCATTTAAAGGCGTTCTAGCCATTTCACTTAATTTTTCTATGTTCTAAATTAAGCTTTAAGAGTCAAGGCAAATTTCGGCATAAGATCAAGCATCCGTGAGGCTAATTTCGAAACTCAAATCTTTGAAGATTTCGTAGAATTTCTCAATTTGGTCGTTAGCTTTTTCACGGCGCCTTTCATTATTACGTCTTCAAGATACGAAATCAACGGTTTCGGGTTAGGCATCAGAGCACAACGGGATAAAACAACGGCTCGGAAAATTTGTACATGGTTTTTAACTTAAGAAAACCAGAGGTTGGACGTCTTCGGTACTTCCGTTATTAGTAGGATGGGACTGTGTCCTTTGTCACCTGGTTTCACGTTTCCACTAATTTAGGGGGAGAAGAGAAGGTAATAGGATGTGGGTACTTATTAAGAACACACTTTTGGGTGGTGGATACTTTAAATTTCCCTCGGGTTAGTAATGGTGTTACTTGGGAAAGTGTTTCCGAACCGAGGATGAAGCGGTGTTATTGTGATGGAATTGACTAAATCATCATTTTTTAGTTCAAGATTTGAATTTAGTCAATGAGGGTCATAATTTGTTTTGCTTGTTTCTCCAAATTTGCATCATTTGCCTTCAGGTAGTTCGAGAATTCGGTATCGTTTGGCACCTTGTGGTTGGGAATCGGAGTGATGAAACTAGAGCTTGGTAAGGCGGGGCTTGGTAAGGCGGGGCTTGATAAGCCGACTGCGGGGTTTATAAGCCGGTGCTGGGTTATGATTAGCTCCTTGGAAAAACTGGTTTCGACCTTGGTTGTTTCCTTGATTCCTATTCTGATTCTGATTTTGATTGTTTCGGTTTTAATTTTGATTCACATTTAATCCTGTGGTACGAGATAATGGTTAAGGCCGAACGATAGCTAAGCAATTAGGTTAACTTGAGGTTGGTAAGAATACACCTTGAATTATAGGCTCCCGCTGATTTACGTTCTGGAGTTGGCAAACGGTGGCTGGACAATCCTTTATAAGATGTGGACTACCATAAGTTTCAAGCTGGGAGTATCTGATTTTACTTGTTGGTTCGTATGAAGCACTTTCATTTAGATTTCTTGTTGATTTCGCCATTTCAGTTAAAAGCTACTATTTTGGATTAGAAGAAGTGATACGTACTAGATAACTCGATCTTTGAGCGGCGTGTCTTATCATTATGGTGAGCGGTCATATTCTCGATTAGATCATAACACTCTTTGGGTCGCCTTTTCATAAAGGTACCTCCGGCAGCAGCATTGATAGTATCATGATATCATGATGTCTCATTGTTAACCTATTATAGAAAGTATCTATTTGAGTTACGGGTAACATGTTGTGGTTAGGACATCGATCAATTGAAAGCTTATAACGTTCCCATGCTTCGAATAACGATTCATCGGGTTCTTGACGGAAATTCGTGATATCATTTCTCAACTTGGTCACCATAGAGGGTGGGAAGTACTTTCCGAGAAATATTTTTGCCATTTGGTCAAAAGTGGTGATAGAATTCCTTGGCAAACGATCGAACCATTCGGCGGCACGATGTTGCAAGGAGTAAGGAAAGAGATATAGACGAAGGGCGTCATCGGAGACCCCATTCACTTTCATGCTTTGGGTGACATGCAAAAACTTGTCAAGATGTTTGTTGGCATCATCACCCGGTCCACGAAATGGACACGAATTTTGAACTTGTTGAATCATGTCATTCTTAAGTCCAAAATTCGTTGCTTGAATTGCAATCGGGGCAATTGGTCCACCCCGACCATTCAAAGACGGTTGGCACAACTCCTCCATCGTTCGGAGGTCGGGAACGGGTAAACCGGCTCCCGCGGGAGGTGGTCCGTCATCACCGTTTCCGTTAGCGGCCATATTGATTTCTTCAAAATTGTTCAAAAGATTAGGATCAACGCGAGTTCTTCTTCGAATTGTACGTTCGGGATCTTCAAGAGGTGGAAAGAGATTCCTAGTCGAAGATCGAGTGCTCATGCACTAAAAAGAAATATAAAAGGTGAAAATTAAATATATTTATTTTTTTTTTTTTCGGCTTTTTGGTTTTTCAACACTGATTCACAAAGATTTATTTTAATAAAGGACAATGAGATAAGAAACTTTAAACCTAATAATCAACAAGCTTATCGGTAACTCTCTAAAAGAAAAACGCACAAAGGAGCGGAGGAGTAGGAAAGCGCAAAGCTATTAAAAAAATTTTTCTTTAGGGTCGTAGTTACTTGGAAAACCTACTCTTATATCCTTTTCATTTTTGGAGTTTGTTTATCTTTCAAATAGGGTGAACGTACCTCGCAAGTATCACAAAAGGGTAAGTTTGTTGAATATTTAGTTCGGAACTTATTAATGATATTACTTCAGTTGAAAGTATTATATTGATGGTGTCTTTTAACACAACTGTGATTTTTATTTCTTTTTAGGAAATGTTTTTATATTTTTGGTTTTTTTTGATTTTTTTTTATATATTTATTAAAAATGATATGAAATATTTTTGTATTTTTATATTTTTAATAACAAAAATAACTTCACAAGAAGGACCTTTAACAGCCACTAAATTGTCAAACTCGGAAGACTAATGCTTTCACTCCTCCCGGCAGCGGCGGCAAAAATTGATTATTTTTGAAACTATCCCTTTTAAAATATATAAATAATTATATAATACTTATAAATATATTATAATGTTATTATCAAGAAAAATCAATGAAAAGGAAGTTGTATATGATATTCCGGGTCGTTTTTTCCCCCGAGGAGTGATTTGGATAAGTCGAGAGTGGGTTTCGATATTTGTGTTTGAATGACAAGATTTGGAGTTATTTTTTAAACATCTTCGGGTAAATTAAGGCATTCTATACTAAAAATGGATTAAGGCAACAAAGTTAACTAAAAAACGTAATACGGGAAAACCTAAAACGTAACGTAAATAACATAATTTTTCAAAAAAATAACCCTAAAATAATTTTTTCATTTTTAATAAACCCTAAATGACTAAAGTAAGAATAAAAAAACTAGACTAAAAACGAAGGTGTTTCAAGCTTAAAATCACAAAAAAACGTGAACGGGATTCAATCTCGTCTTTAAAATTCGAATTCTAAAATTTTAACCCTACAAAAGCAATTTCAATTTTCCTAAGTCCTATATGTTAAAAGAAAATTTTCTAAAAAAGAATTAGATTTTTTTGACTTTTTTATAATTTTTTACTGTAATTAAAAACGATTTTAAAAGAAAATTAATATAAAAATACTAATTATTTTGTAAAAATCTGAAAAAATTGCACAAAGGGTCTTATATGTTCTAAGGTTCTAGGACAAAAATAAGCTGGATGTCCCAGCTTAACAAATAAGCTCTAAAAAGCCTTGTATAAGCTACGTCTTATATAAATAAAATGGGCTTAAGAAGATGGTAAGTAAATTGATGGTGCAAGTTATAACGCAAAAGACCCAAGGGCAGAGTTGGTGTTGTGTGGTGTGTTTAAAGCATTTGGTTGAGAGGGTAGAGGTCCCAGGTTCGAGCCCTGGCTCACTTGGGACTTCCCCTTTCCCAAACGTTTTTGTTTTGCATCATTTTTTTACAACTTTTTAAATAAGCTAGAAATAAACAACTTTTACAAAAGCACCTTTTTTATAAACCCCAAATAAGCACAGAAATAAGCTTCTAAAGTGACAAAAAAAAGCTTTTTTAACACTAAGTATTAAAAAGAGAAAACAACTAGGCTTTTTAGAACAAATAAGCGGGATAATTTAATCTATAACTAAGCACAATAGCCAGATGGCTATATATACCTAATAAGCACTAACAAACATAAATAAGCAAAAACAAATAAGCAAACAGGCCTAAAAGAACATAATTACTTAAAAAGCTTTCTAACTAAAAATTTTAAACCAAAATGCAAATAAGGCTAAATGAACTTAGCATTTCGGTATCATAAGCTAAACTAAGCACTAATCTAACCTAATAAAGCAAAATATAAACCTAATTATGCCAGGAACAACCAAGCATATAAGCTAAAGTAAACAGATAAGCAATACTGCAAAAATGGCAGACAAATAGCCTGTGGGGGTACCTTTGAGCTTAAAAATAAGCTGCTTAATGGAACCTTATGGATAAGGGACTTATAAGAGCTTAAAGCTGGGCCTAAGGGCTTCTAAAATCAGCAATCAAATAGGAGTTTGAAAATAAGCAAAGCATTGAAAAAGGCAAAAGAAAAGAGCTAAAATGCCTTGGTGCAGGGCAATGGTTTTGAAAAATACTAATTTTAAGCTTAAAGATAAGCTATAAAACAGAACCTTATGACCATGCAACCTTCAAACAGACAAAATATGGTCCTCAAAAAGCTTATATCAACATTCAAAAACTATTTTGAAAAAAAGGATAAGCAAGAAAAGCACATTGGAAAAACAGCTTTTAACTTAAGAAAACTTTAACAAATTTGTGACAGATTTTTGGGATAAGTTACACTAAACTAAAGGTCATGTCTACTACTGCATTAAGGACCTATGTAACAACATAAAAGGACACTTACATAAAATAAAGGCAGTTTAGAAGTTTTCTTTAAAATAAGCAATAAAAGTGTTTTTAATTAACAGTTTTGATCACTTATTAACAAAAGCTAAAAACTAACTTTTAACCTTTTAAACCTTGCAAAAAGCTTAAGTACAACCTAAATTGGCTTATGCAAAATTAATAAATGACCAATGGTTTTAAAACCTATTTTGACCGTTGATCTGGTTAACTCAAAACACCCTTTAATTTTTCTAAGTCAAATTTTAAGCTGAATTTTAAAGTTTAAGCAGAGAATTTTAAACACAGATAACAAACAATAGAGATAAGACAATAATAAGCAGAAGGAACTCAAAAATAAGCATATAAAAAATCCAAACAGGAAATATGCAATAAAAAGGGCTATTAAGGCAGATTTTAGACTTACTTGCACATGGGTTTAGGAACTACAACTAGAATTAATTAATGCAATAATAGCAGAAATTAGCAAATAATATAAGACAATAAGCCGTCTACTGTAAAATAAAGCTTAAATTTTGAAAATGAAAACTTACAGCCCTTGCACAAATACAGGGTATAAATAGCTATCTACAAGCTTGGCTTGTCAAAAAAACAAGCTAGTATGGTCTATAAGCCCTTCTATTTCTGTTATATCCAAATTAGCTGTGTATTTGAGGGGTGGAATTTTTTTGATTTTTTAAAATTTCTTTAGTTTTCAAACCTTTTAATGAAAACAGGTTACTTAATATGCTTAATTGAGAGCTTATAAGGGCTTTTAAAACATAAATGAGCTTAAAGACTTGAAAACAGAATTTTAACAACAAACTTTAAATTTCTTTAACTTAAAAACATTTCCAGAAACAAAAGTACATTAACCGTAATTTATGATATAAAATGAAGCTGATAATAAAAGCTACGGTTAAAACTAAGTGAAAATCTAGAGCCAAGTGGGCTTCATGTGACCCTTTTATAGAAACGACTTAGGATATGGGTCATCTTTGGTCTTTGTCTTCTTTGTTTGTGTTTCTTTGCTGAGAGGTTGAGGAGTGCTGTTTGTTGTTGAGGAGATGTTCAAAGCAATCAACAAAGCCATCCATTTTTCTTTGTCCCCAAGCCTTTGATCTTGACCCTTGATGAGTTTGTCCTGTTCATTGTCGAACAGGGTAATTGGGGATTGCCAAGGTGGACATAAGAGCCATGTGGGGTAGGGTTTATGATTTTAATGAGTTTTGTTTGATTGCAAGGAGGTAGGAGACAATGAACAATACTTGGTTATTGTGCATTGGCGGGAAATAGTTTATAAAAGTGACAGGGTAAAAGTTTTGTGGTTTGGAAAAAGTAGTCCCTCTGTTTGATAAGTTCATTTACACCCACAGTCCCTGTGATGATGAAAATTTTGAGGACTTGGCAAAGTTAGTCCCTCAAAGTTATATGTGTTATTGCAAAATTAGTCCTTTGTGGTGCTAACAGACTTAACAGCCATAGTGATGGGCTGTTAAGTTGTTTTGGGCTTTTTGGATTGGGCCGGGTAGAGTATAAAAGTGTATTGGGTTATTTTAAAAGGGTTAAGTGAGTGTAATATATAAGTGGGCTGACCCGGGCTCACTAGGTGGGTACGGGTGGGCCCACTTTTGGTAGTTTAGGATTTCGAGTTTGATTTTTGATGCTCTTTCCAATGCCACTTCTCGGGGTTGACTTTGACTTGATTTTGACTCCATCAGCTTGCTTAATAGCATAACTAACGTCTAATGTGGTAAGGATGATGTCAATTAAGGAACTAAAAGTAGTTGACACGAAACTCCTATCGGCTGCATAATCAAATAACATAGAAGCGTAACGGTTATTGAGGAGAAACGTACCTATAACGACATTAGAGTCTCGGTTGAATTCTCATCCTCCTAGTTCATAAGCTATTCCTCTAGCT
This sequence comes from Tanacetum coccineum, assembly GCA_026074375.1. Classification (NCBI taxonomy): domain Eukaryota; kingdom Viridiplantae; phylum Streptophyta; class Magnoliopsida; order Asterales; family Asteraceae; genus Tanacetum; species Tanacetum coccineum. The sequence continues at coordinate 35,902 of BQNB010002181.1, forward strand.
TCACCATTTCCAGCCTGGTTTCAACGGTTCCGATTCTTTAACTTCAGGCAATCACTCTTGTAGTGACCTTACCTTCCACATTCAAAACAAGTGACAGTAGTCTTCTAATTTCCACAAGAGCTCTCTTATTGGTGGCAGCAACGGGGGCCTTACAATCCCTAGTCATGTGGCCAATCCTCTTACAATTTCCACATTTCACAGTACATGGTCCAGCATGACGCAACTTACACTTGTTGCAGTAAGGCATAGTTCTAGCATAAGCCTTCTTCTCATTGGCTCGAATAGTGTAGGCTCTCGCTACATTCTACCTCTTGAAAGGTGGTTGTTGTTGCACACGGTTATCCCTTGAATTGTTTTCCCATTTCCTCTTGTTCTCTGCTAGTCTAACAACAATATCTCTTACCTTTTGATCCATTAAACTGCTTGCCATTCTGATTATGTCTTGGAGTCTTACAGTTCCAGCAGAGGTCATATTCCCTTGAATGTTGTCTGAGAGACCCCAAATGTACCTCTCAGTCTTGTCTTCTTCTTCAGGGACCATTTTAGGACACAACAATGACAATTCTTGAAACCTTTAGGTATAAGCAGCCACATCGTTATTTGATAACATCAAATATTTAATACTTTTTAGTGTCAATTTTCCCCTAAAAATACTTGTAATTATCTTATAAATACTTGAATTCGATACATTTACTGTTATTTAGTTGTTTTAAGGTAAAATGCAAGTATATGACAAGAAACACGGGATTTGGACACAAAAATGAGCAATATTGGATTTTCAAGACATTACGGCGCAACGTCCCGCAGGAGTTACGCCGTAATCATTTATTTAATACAAATATTCGGTGCTGACGAGGCTTTACTGTGTAACGTCCCATATAGTTACGCCGTAATCTATTATTATGGAAATTATATTGTTGCAGACTAAGGGTTACGGCGTAAAGAGATTATTAATTACGTTGTAACCAAAATTATCTCTTAATGAAGGAAAGCCGAGTAAGGAGTGTTACGGCGTAACCATGTATTGGGTTACGCCATAAAGTATGACTCATCCAGGGACTTGAAGTGTATAATTATTATAAAGTTTCAAGGATCAAATATAAAGTTACAAATACGATGTAGGACTAAACTTGCCAAGTACCCAAAGTTCATAATATCTATATAAATGGATCGAATGTGGCAGATTGAAATCAATTTCATTAGGAGTTTTCTCCCTTGCCGACAAGTGAAGACAAAAACAAAGGGTTTTATACTCTTTGTTAATTTCGACGCAGCAAGAAGAAAAGAAGAAGCAACCTGTCTAGCTGCTTGATTCGGGTATAGGGCGATCCCTTTCGGGGTTCGCCACGGAATCCAAAAGATCGGGAGCATTATTTCAGCATGATTTATAGATGATTCCTTAACAATTACAGTTTGATTTCAATTAATTATTTTTAATAATTTATTTGGTCTCAGCTTAATTTGTTGATACTTGATATTTATTATGTTTAATTTTTCTCTTGTAATTTAATTTATTAATTATTCCTTGGTTAATGATTTTTGATCTCTTTGTCTGACCATTGTTTTGTTAGATATTCCTTGACTATCGTGTAACCCTGGGTTTTGGTAGTATTGCGGGTGGTTTGGATCTTGCTTGTCCCATTATTAGATTACCAATTCAATATGGGATTAATCGGGTACTAGGAAGGATTTGATACTCCGTCCCTAGTGTAGGAACTAACCGGTCTCCGCCCTTATCAGTTAATATACTTAAAAAGCACAGGAACTCTCTTAGAGAGGGTTAATAATCTTTATAGGCTATTAGACTAGTTCTTTGGGATAGCTGGGATTAACTACTACGAGTTGGATTCCCTGCCCGCGTAACCTTCGGGGGAATGTGGGATCGCAGGAATTATAGGGCAGACTAAATATATCTATTCCAGTCTGTCGACTTTAGAAACCACTAATAAAACAAGAATTAGACATTGCACTTGAGATCAAGATAATTCAACCTTGAATATTTAATTAAGTTAAATAGGTTCATCTTCTTAGTAGTTTTCCACTATACCAATTCCTTTGATTGATAAAACCATTTTAACTCCTCTCATTTATTCTTTTACAACTTAATCTCTAAACAGCTTTAAAAACGTGACACTTTAAACTCATATTTGTTTCCACCCTTTAGCTCTTGGGACGACCTTAGATTTACCATAACTACACTACTCACGATCGGGTTCTCTGCCCGTTAGTGTGTTTGTCAGGTGAATCGAGTTTTATAAATTTAAAACTTTGTAAATAATTATTTAAAAGAAAATACGCATCAAGTTTTTGGCGTCGCTGCCGGAGAGCTAATTAGTTTTTAAATTTAAGTTTTGTATATATTTTATTTTAGTATTTGTTTTCTTGTAATAGCATAATCTACTTGTATCTCTTGTTTGATTTTTAGAAAACATGGAAATGGAGCCTGATATTGAGAACATGATGATGAACGAGTACATTGACTATGAAGCTGCGAAGGAAAGGCAATTAAGGAGGAATGTACGATCCAAAAAAATCTAACAATTTATGATGAGGCGGATTTTGACTCTTTTCACCGGAATAAGAGTAATACTTTTATCTATCTGTGTTCTCATAACTTACCTCCTCTACACCCTTGTTCCCTACCTGTTCAACCCTATCTTAAGAATTATTTAGTATCTACAAATGTGAGCAACGATGAATATAATATGTACGTTGCAAAACACAGTCTAGAAAAAAATCCACTAAATAAGCACTTTCACGCCCTAATTTTTTGCTCAACCACCAAACACATCTAACACTCTTGTGGATAAGAAGGATTCTGACTTTGATGAGATCTTGGATGACTTATTTAGAATAGGAGCTAAAAACCTGAAGCGAATTAGACAAGATAAATTTCAAAATAGGTGTGACGATGAAACATCCAGGGATATGTACCATGAAAGCGGTAATCATCTTAACTTTCCTATTTTTTCCACTACTTATGAATTTTCTAGTAAGTGTGAACAGGATGTTGACTTGGAGGATGATCAAGAGGAAGATGGTGATGATGGGGATATTTTTGATATGTGGGATATTACGATCGACGACGTAGACCGGATTAGGAAATTTTTTAACGTCCCTGATGGAATTGACAAAATAGTACAACCTTTGATCCCAGATCCCATTCACACCACACCACCTAATGATGATTATGTAGCACCGGCTACCAAATCATCTTTCCAATGCCTCATCTCGGGGTTGACTTTGACTTGATTTGACTTTTGACTGCGACTTGACTTTTCTTTCACGCTCTTTCCGTGCTCGGTTTTGTCGTTTTGGCTTTGATTTTTGTCCTTTTTTTGGATATCTGTTACATGCACAACACAAATGCAAAACATACAAATACAATGTATTTTTGGTACGTTTTTAGTCATTTAAGTCCGGGTTTAGAGGTCAAGTGGTATGTGCTTAATTACACATACCTTTTACCTTTAAAAACGAGCTAAAATAACCAAAAACGGACTTAAAATGCTAATATACGCTTGTTTTGCTAATTGTATTGTGCCAGGACACGGATAACTAAGGAAAAGGACGAAAAAACAAAGCCAAAACGAACCAAAACCGGACTCGGAATGGAATAAGACTGTGAAAGACAAAGCCCAAATCGAATAGCCGAAAAGTCAATCAAGTCAAAAAGTAACAATAAGTCAACTGGTCAAAGTCAAAGTCAACCCGAGGCCCAAAAAGTCAAAGAAATATAAGTTTAAGGGGAACTGAAATTTTAAATCCCCTAAAACTTATGTTTAATCAAGAAATCAAGAGAAAAGAGAGAAGGGTTTAAACTGCCAATTCGGCAAAAGTTATTCTCCAAGGGCTTATTCTGCCATAAGCCCGTAACTTGTAGATCCCAAAAGGACGGTTTGGATGCAACTAGACATATTTATAAACTCTTGGGGACTTGTTTTGCCATGTCCCCAAAGTTATTTAACCCACAAGGACGTACGGTTGCAACAATTAAACCTCACCTCAAAGGGGACTCCCACTTGCAAACGGGTAAACTTTTGCCCTGTCACTCTGTCTCTCTCAAACAATTTTTCCCGCCAATTCCCTAAACCCAAAACCCACTCACGGGTTTGCCAAACCCCTTTTACCCTGCAACCCAATTCCCCCATGGATAATCATTTCCCCCCCCCCCTCCACTACCTTTCCCAGCTGTGAAATTGCCAAGTTGGCAATCCCACAACTCCCAAAGCTTATTTCGATGGCTATGATGAAACCAAAGAAGCACAAATGGGAATTAAAGGCCAGGATTTGTTTGCTTTCCCCCTCTCACACAACAAACACAAAGACTCAGTATAAAAGAAGAAGAAGACAGAAGAAAAGTAGTTAGTTTTTTAGTTCTTAATTTTTCACTTTGTAATTTTTCGTATTTTTTAAGCAATTTTCTTTCAAGTTTTTAATCAGCTTTAAGCACTTGTACCCTGTAATCTTTAGCTTGTATGTTACCTTTTTGAGTAATAAAATTCAGTTTTAAAGTTCAAGAGTTTTTCATTTCAAAAATTAAGCTATTTTTACCCCAATAAGCTCTAATAAGCTCATTTGAGCTTATTCTTGTTAAAAAGCTCAAATTCAGTTAAAGACTTGTCAAAAGTCATTTATTCACTGGTTTTGTTCATTGTAAATCAAATCATGGATACTTGAGGTGTTTTGAGTTCACTTTGAAGCTACAAGGATTAATAAGCTAATTACAGCTTATTGAGTTTAAAGCTGAGGTTTAGAGGCTAGGGAGCCACTTAGGTGCAAGTTTTTAAGCCACCCACTCTACAAGAGTGGCTTTGGTTCTGAGACTACAATAACCTCAGGTTTACCTTTCTGAATTTCAATCTAGCATATATAGCTTATTTCAAACTGCTTATTTCTTTTAAATTCTCATGTTAATCCTGTTTCATTTAGCTTAATTAGCCTATAGGTGTTTTAGCTTTAAGCTGTTTTAGTTATAATCATTTCTAGCTTTCATTTCTTAAATTCTGTCATAAAAAGTAAGTAGTTAAGCTAGTAGAGTAACTAGCTTATTTTTACTAATAAGCTATAGGATTTATAGCTTGAATAGCTTGACTAAGTCATTTTAAGTAGAAGTGGATAAAAGGTTTTAAAAGTTTTAGCTTCAAAATAGATTTTAAGTCTACTTAGCTTTGACAGCTTTCAATTAAGGAGTGTTTGGGATAACATCTAAAACGGGTCAAAATGGTGTGTGCATGAGTTGAGGTATCTTAGTGAGTTTTAGCTTAATCTTTTAAGCTTTTTTTAAGCTGTTTCAAAAGTCTTTGAGGTTCCAAATTGTTTTTTAAAAGATTTTCTAAGCCATTGTGTTAACTGTGAGATTTTCAAGATATCACAAGTGCTTATATTTAATTAAGCACTTGGATTTTGAGTGTTGTGTCAAAAAAGTGTGCATTTTGTGTGTGTTAAAGAGCTGCCAAAACCATCTTTGGTCTTTTGACTTGTTAAGTCAAAACACCCAAGCCTCTTTTTTAGTTACAGTTTTAAAAAACCCAAAGAGCTTTTTCACCATCAAAAATCAGCAAGTAAAAATGATTTTTAAAAGCTCAAAATTTGTGCACAAGCTGTTTAGCTAGAGTACTCAATCTGTTTTCAGTTTTCTTTCCAATTAGAGCTTATTTGACAGCTTTTAATAAGCTGTCAAATAAGCCACTCAAGTCTAGCTTAAATCTCCCCTGGTGCAAAGGGGAGATTTTAAGCCCCTTTTTCTTTGTCATTTAGTGTTCTTAAGCCCAAGTTTTTGGCTTATTTTAAGAGCTTATAAGCTCTTGTATAAGCCCTCAAAGTTTCAGACTTTAGTGAGCTTATTTGATGGCTTATTTTTAAGCCTCAAACTTGCCTTTCACTGTTTTGTTCAAGCCTAGGTGTAGGATTGCTTAATTTTCATTTTTGCTTATTCAGCTTATTTCATAAGCTCCTTTGTGTCCTAAATAGCTTATTTAGATAAATTAGTCAAGTTGTTAAGCTTATTCCCTTTTTGCTAGCTTATTTACATGCCAAGCTTAGTCTTTTAGCCTTTTTAAGCTTCACTTAAGTTCTGTCATCATAAGCTGTTCTCAACAGCTTATTAGTCTAAGCTTTAAGCCTTTTTGGCTTATCTAGATTTAGATTAAGCCCTTTTGCTTATTTTTCAAAGTCCTAGCTTATTTGTCCCCAAAGTGCCCCAAGACTTAGCATTTTTCTCACTTTTAAGCCATTATAAGCTACTGTCGACTTTTAAGCTGATTTTTCAGCTTATTTAGGGCTTTTTAGCAAAAGTTGTAGAAGACAAAGTTGTTAAGCCCCACGAGTTTAACAACTTTGCTTCTTTGAGTTTCAAAAAAAAAAGAAGGGAAAGACAAGAGGCCCGGGTGAGCAAGACTCGAACCCGGGACCAATCGATACAATCCCCTCTTATAACACACTCCTTACCACTGCGCCCTTGGGTCTTTTTCGTTAAAGACTCAAGGGCTTTAATATTTAAGGGTGTTTTCGGCTATTAAGCTAATAAGCTGTAATAGCTTATTTCGGGGCTTATTTCTTAAGCTGGTTTTTGTTTTTTATTTTTCCTAGGATCATTAAAGTGTCTAGTATTTTTTGTAAATTTTTCAGAATTTTTCGAAGTCATTTAATATTTTTTATGATTTAATTTCGTTAAAAGTTTAATTAATTCATAAATATTCAAAATTATCAAATTTATTTTGCTTTTTTAGAAAATTTTCTTGTCATATAGTTTGTAGGAAAAATACAAAAATTTTCGTAGGGTCATTTTTACAACTTTTTACTTTTTAAAGAACGGTCCGGGTGCGGGATTTTGTGTTGACTCGTTTTTGGGTCAAACGAACTCCGTTTTCGGTCTAGTCTTTTTCATTCTTCGTTATTTGTCCCGTAGAGTAGTTTAGAAGTAAAAATTTCTTCGTAGGGTTATTTTTGAAGATTTTAGGTTTTTCCCCCTTTGTTCGGGATTCGTGCTTTCGTTTTTTAGCTTAATTTCATAATTTTTAGGTTTTTCTTAAACGTTTTTGTTTATTATTGTTTAATTTAACTTCCTGCACTCTCAAATCATTCTCTCTCCTTCAAACTCAAATCTTCGACTGTATCGATTTTCCATTCCAGCCTCGTTGGGGATAAACGACCCGGGAACACTCTATACTACTTCTCGGTATCATTGATTGTTGTTTTTAGACTTATATATATTTTATATTTTATTATATATTATATATATATGGTGTAAAATTCCGCAATCAATTTTTGGCGCCGCTGCCGGGGAGGCTGTGAAACGATTATCGTTACGTTTGTCAAATTGTGTTTGAATTTGTGAATATTTTCTTCTACTTTTATAAAAAACATAAAAAATACAAAAATATTTTTCATTTTCTTTTATTAGTATAATTATCAGATAAAAAACCAAAGAAAAAAAAAACCAAAAATATAAAAACATTGTCCATAAAAAAAGAAAATAAAATTCACAAATTGGTAAAATACCAAAATATAATATTCTCAACTGAGGTATTATCATAATAACTTCTGGTGAACTTGTTGGTTCCCAACTCGAACAAAAGATTTAAAAACTTGCCTTTTGTGTATCTTACGACGTACGGCTCACCTTGAAAAGTTAAACAAACTATAAAGTGGGTATTATATTAGGAAGGTTGTTTCCTTAGGAACTTCGACCCGAAAAGGAGAAATAAGCTTCGCGCTTTTCCTACTCCTTGCGCTTCACCTGTGAGTTTTATCTTTTTGAGTGTTTACGTGATGTAATTAGATTATCTGGTTTAAGTCGTCTTATCTCATTTTTTTTCGTCGTTAAAAGCAATTGTGAATTAAATCATGAAAAAAAAAAAAACCAAAAAAAATTAGTGTAAATTTTTCTTTTTTATATTTCTATTTTGGGCATGCGTCTCGGTCTCAAGCCCGAATTAATTTCGTTTCCAGAACCTCCTTGTTCCGTCCGCCTTTGTTGAATCATCCAATCTTGAGAAAATCTGATAATCTCCCATTAGTCACGATGGACGATAATCGAAACTATGGCGCAATTGCTCGAAGCACCACCGAGGGTTACGAGGATGCGATCAGTTGTTCCGAAATTACCGCGAACAACTTTGAGATCATGCATGGTCCTACTTAATCTTGTTCAAAACCAAGCAATTTTTTGGCCACGGATAAAGAAGACCCACATGCCCACTCCGATATTTCAACATGATACTTCTTCTATGAAGATTCCGAACGTTACCAAATACGTCGGTTACTTATGCTTTTTCCCGTTTTCTCTCCGAAGGGGCAGCCGGATATAGGCTTAGAAAAGAACCCCCTCGATCGATTTGAAAACATGGGATGATATTGTGTTTCGGAAATTTATTAACAAATTCTTCCATCCCTCTAAAACGGCAAATCTCAGTAAATGAAAATCACGTGATTTAGCAAATTTGATGGAGACGTTTTATGAGGCTTGGGATGTTTCAATGATCTTTTAAGGGGGCCCTGCATCATGGGCGTTTTCAGAATTGCAATCAACTCGATACATTCTATATGCCCTAAATTCCAATGATCAAGATTCATTGAAACTACGCTGCGGGGGTGGCAAACTTTTTGGACCAAAATGCCTCGAGAATGCCTAAAAAAATCATCGAGAGCAATCCAAAGAAAAGTTCGTCACAATCACGATAGCAAAAGCATTGTTTCAAAAGTGGTACGAAGCTCTTCTTACCCCGCTAGCTTCATCCGATTGGATATGTTGCTGAATTAAAAGATATGGTTAGAGCATTGATTCTCGATAAGAAAAACCAAACTCCAGCTCCCGCTTCCGTAAAAGCGGTTGAGCAAAGTTGTGTAACTTGCGGGGGTGGGACCTTTCTTACCAGAATAGTCAGCCACCAATGACTATCGTGACAATATACAAGAATACGTGTCACAAGCCGCTCGCAGTTAACTTCTCAACAAAGGGAATGCCAGGTTACCGACCTCAGATGGTTGCTAACCAGATTCACCTTCCCGGTTTTCATCCTATGCAAAACATCAAAACAACCTGAATCGGGGGGTATCAATTTCAACCAAATCGGGGAACAATTTGAAACCAAAATCGAATGGCTAGTAATTTCAATCAAGGACAAGTTTTACCCAGACCTCAGATTAATCAATCCAGATTTTCACAGCTCCACCATACTAAGCTCCAGCTCCAGCATCACCACACCAGGTGTATCTAAGTCCGATTTTGATCACTACGTCAAAGCTAATGACGCGGTTATGCAAAATATGCAAAATCAAATGGCAAACATAACGGACCTGCTTACCAAAATCGTGAATAGTAATACTGCTTCTACTTCGGGTTCGGGTTCTCTTCCAAGCAACACCATTGCTAACCCGAAAGGTGATGTGAAAGCAATCACCACCCGAAGCGGTGTTTCCTATAACGGACCTCAAACTTCTTCTCCTCAAGAGACGGAAAATGAACCCGAGGTGACAAAGGGATACGGTTGCAACAAGCAACCGAAAAATACAACTACGGTGGTTCCAAACTCTTGACCCGTTGTTGCTTCAAAGACTAAACCAACCTTGCCTTATCCTTCAAGGGCCAACAAAGAGAAGCTCCGTGAAAAAGACGATCTTCTAGCTTCAAAATTTATGGAGATTTTTCGGAATCTCCATTTCGAGCTAAGTTTCGCGGACGCTCTCCTACACATGCCCAAATTTGCACCAATGTTTAGAAAGCTCCTCAATGACAAGGATAAGATAATTGAGTTGACAAAGACACCGGTAAACGAGAATTGCTCGGCGGTTATCCTAAAAAAGTTTCCCGAGAAACTTGGAGACCCCGGTAGATTTCTTATACCGTGTGATTTTCCGGAGATGAATGAATGCTTAGCCTTGGCCGATCTCGGTGCAAGCATCAACCTAATGCCTCTCTCTATTTGGAAAGAACTAAGTCTCCCAGCTTTGACCAAAACCCGAATGATTCTTGAACTTGCCGACCGAACGATTTCTACTCCAACCGGCATCGCCGAGGATGTTTTCGTGAAAGTTGGAACGTTCTTCTTTCCTGCCGATTTTGTGGTCGTTGATTACGTTGCCGATCCTCGGGCTCCCTTAATCTTAGGAAGACCTTTCTTGAGGACGGCACGTGCCTTAATAGATGTTCACGGTGAACAAATGACCCTTAGACATGATGACCAATCCGTAACCTTCAAAGTTGGTGATACTAAAACTCTCTCCTACAATATCATTGAAACGGTTAACCGAGTCGATGTTATTGACATTGCTTGTGAAGAATATGTTCAAGAAGTACTTGAAATTTCTGAAAGTGGCAATCCCACTTCTACTTCGGATCTTACGATCGATTCTCGCTCTCCATCTTTCACTCCCTTCGGAGGAAGTGATTTTCTAATGGAAGAGATCGATGAATTTCTTGAACATGATGATTCAATACCACCGGGTGTTGATGGCATCTATGATTCTGAGGGAGATACTGTTTACCTTGAGGAGTTGTTAAGTGTGATCAATAGTGACCCAAATCTCCCTCCGTCACCAGTTTGTGAAATTAATGTGCCTGAAAAGGTTAAATCTTCATGTGAAGATCCTCCCGACCTTGAACTCAAAGACTTACCATCCCATCTTGAGTATGCGTTTTTGGAGGGTGATGACAAATTACCCGTCATAATCGCTAAAAACTTGAAAGATGAGGATAAAACCGCCCTGATCAAGGTTCTTAAGTCACACAAACGTGCCATAGCTTGGAAGATTTCTGATATTAAGGGGATAGATCCACAGTTTTGCACCCATAAGATTTTGATGGAGGAAAATGCCAAACCCGTAGTTCAACATCAGAGAAGAGTTAACCCCAAAATCCATGAGGTTATTAAGCAAGAAGTTATCAAACTTCTTGATGCCGGGTTAATTTACCCTATCTCTGACAGTCCCTGGGTAAGCCCGGTTCATTGTGTCCCTAAGAAGGGAGGCATAACCGTGGTAAAAAATGAAGAAAATGAGTTAATACCCACTAGGTTGGTTACGGGATGGCGAGTTTGCATCGATTACCGAAAACTCAATGATGCAACTCGTAAAGACCATTTCCCGTTGCCATTTATGGATCAGATGCTTGAAAGATTAGCCGGAAATGAGTACTATTGCTTTTTGGACGGATTCTCCGGCTACTTTCAGATCCCGATTGACCCACTTGATCAAGAGAAGACTACCTTCACCTGCCCTTACGGGACATTTGCCTATCGTCGCATGCCTTTTGGGTTATGCAATGCACCGGGCACGTTCCAAAGGTGTATGGTTGCAATCTTTCACGATATGATTGAAAAAACCATGGAAGTCTTCATGGATGATTTCTCGGTTTTCTTTCTCCTCTTGCCTTTCCTATTTAGATAAAATGCTCCAAAGGTGTAAAGACACCAATCTTGTGCTAAATTGGGAAAAATGCCACTTTATGGTCAAGGAAGGCATAGTCCTTAGCCATAAGATTTCTAAATCTGAGATTGAGGTTGATAAGGCAAAAGTTGATGTCATTGCAAAATTGCCTCATCCCACTACCGTGAAGGGTATTCGCAGTTTTCTCGGTCACGCCGGATTCTACTGACGATTTATTCAGGATTTTTCCAAAATCGCCCGGCCTATGACCCACCTCCTTGAAAAAGAAACTCTGTTTATCTTCTCAAAGGAATGCATCGAAGCATTTGAAACCCTTAAGATGAAGTTAACCCAGGCTCTAATTCTAGTTGCTCCCGATTGGGACTTGCCCTTTGAAATCATGTGTGAATGCAAGTGATTTTGCTGTTGGGGCAGTCCTAGGGCAACGTAAAACCAAGCACTTCCAGCCGATACACTATGCAGCAAACTATGGACCGAGGCTAGCACATACACTACAACGGAAAAAGAATTACTTGCCGTAGTGTATCTTTCAAGAAATTCAAGCCATAAATCTTGTCCCCCCCCCCCCCCCCCCCCCCCCCCCCCCCCCCCCTCACCCCCTTCTTGTCCAAAATATAGTGGTATACGGACCATTCGGCCTCTCAAGTACTGTGCTTGTAAGCGGATGCTAGCAAAGATGCTCCGGGGATTTGGCTGCTTTCCAAGAATTTGATGTCGTTATCCGTGATAAAAAGGAGCAGAATCTCGCCGCAGACCACCTTTCGCTCGAGAAAAAGGAAATTACGGAAACATTTCCTCTTGAGACACTTGGGATGGTTACCTTTCGTGGTGATGATAATACCCCATGGTTTGCCGAGTCGCAAACTTCCATGTCGCGGGTATTTTCATGATCAAAGGGATTGTCGTTCCAAACAGATAAAGAAAAGTTTTTCAAAGACGTCAAACACTACTTTTGGGACGACCCCTTTCTATTCAAGATCTGTGCAGACCAAGTTAAATTAGGCGTGTGTTTTCTCGGCAAGAAGCTTTTGTATTCTTATAGCTTGCCACAGTGGTCCCCACGGGGGAACAATATGGGACAATTCACATCTAAAAAGGTCTTCGATTTAGGATTTTATTGGCCCACGATCTACAAGGATGCCCACGACTTTGTACACACGATGTGAATTTGTCAACGTAGCAAAATTTCGCAACGTGACGAGATGCCACAAAACTCTATCCAAGTTTGCGAAATATTTGACATGTGGGGCATTGACTTTATGGGGCCATTCCCGTCTTCAAGAGGGAACAAATATATACTCGTGGCAGTCGATTACTTATCAAAATGGGTTGAAGCAAAAGCGCTCCCCACCAATGATGCCCGAGTTGTTTGTAAATTTCTTAAATCTCTCTTCTCCAGATTTGGTGCCCCTCGTGCAATCATAAGTGATCGCGGAACCCATTTTTGCAATGACCAATTTGCAAAGGTCATGCTTAAATACGGAGTCACTCATCGTCTCTCCACCGCGTATCATCCACAAACAAGTGGACAAGTTGAGGTATCCAATCGTGGTTTGAAAAGGATTCTTGAAAGGACCGTGGGCGAAAATCATGCCTCTTGGTCGGATAAATTAGATGACGCACTTTGGGCTTTCCGCACAGCTTACAAAACACCCATCGGGTGTACTCCATATAAGTTAGTGTACGGGAAGGCATGTCATCTTCCGTCGGAGCTCCGGGGAACACAAAGCTTACTGGCCTCAAGATAACAAACTTTGATATTAAAAAAACATCGGGTGATCACAGAAAAGTTAGCGCCATGAACTTAATGAACTCGTGATCTTGCCTATGAAAGTCTTTGATCTATTAAAGAGAAACATAGAGAATCATGACTCCAAAACAAAAATCGCGTTTTCAACGGTTGGGTTTTTTTTTTTTTTTTGTTTTTGGGGGGGTTTTGGGGTTAGGTGATCGAGTCTCCTCTTTAAACTCAGATTGAAGATTTTCTCGGGCAGCTATAAGACACGTTGGAGTGGACCATTCTACTGTAACCCAAGTTTTCTCCCATATGGTACTGTGTGTTTATCCAAAACTCCGGGCCAAATTTCAAAGTGAATGGTCATCGTTTAAAGCACTACTTTGGAGGGGACATACCAACCGAGGTTGTCCCGGATCTCCAGACGTTCCCCATGGACCAATAAATTCGGGGGACGGGTCAAGCATAACGACTTAACAGCGCTTCGTGGAGGCACCCATATTGCTTATCAGTAGTAGTCATTATAATAAGTGTTTTTGTGTGAGAGGGTTTACATTTTCAATTACCCGTGTTTTGTATATGTTTTGTGTGCTTTGGTTTGTATGTCTATAGAGATAGAGAGTATAGAGTAGAGAGAGAGAGATATAGACTCTCGTGCTCGCAGTATCCACAAGAGTTTCACATCCTCAGCTTCATTTTGGGAATCCAGTATCCAAATCTAATCGACTAACGTTTTATCTTTTGGCACACTTCATAAACGGCCTTAGATTTGCGTAGGAACCCCTTTGAAACATCGAGGACGATGTTTAGTTCTAGTATGGGGGGGGGGATCTTCGATTTGATTTTTGCCTGCAGCCGTTGTTATCACGTAATCCCGTTTTTACCACCAAATTTTTGCAAAAATACCAAAAAAATAAAAAAATTTAAAAATTTTCAAAAATAAAATAAGTGTTTTGTCACAGTTTTGACTTTCCTAATGGGTAGAATGAGAATAATTTTTGACTCGATCGGGCGTGTTGGAGCACTGCTTGTCTCAAACTTACGTTGTAGGCTAAGCTTCACGATTTCTAGCATTCGATTTTTAATAAGGTGAAGAACAAGAGTGATAGAGTTAAATATAAGTTTATGTGTGTGCAAGTTTCTTCTAAAATTATATGAGTAACTTGTGGCTTTTTTCTCCCATAGCTTCTAATCCCTAATCATAGTGCTCAATTCAATTCAAACTAGTCAATCAATGTTTTCAGAAAAGCTTCAAATTGTAACCTGTTTCTTTAAAAACGAGATTTTTCTGTTTCTTAGTAATATTCGAAAAGTTAAAATGCCAAAGAGCATGAATGAAATCATGAATGCACAAATGCATGAAATATTGAAATTATGCCAATTGAAGCTACAATGGAACAAGTAAAAGATGTGTCGTGATATCCCACTCCGCTAACCACGAGGTGGGGGTTCAAACTAAGACATCTTTACTTCTAGGGATTTGGTGTGTTGTGATATCTCACCAGGAAGCGAGGTCTAGGTGAGGGTTCAAACTAAGACACTTATCCTTAGCCATAATAGGAAGAAGGTGTTGATGTGATTTCCCACTACGCTAGCAACGGGGTGGGTTTTCAAACTAAGAACACCGGTCGTTGGTTGTGATATCCTACTAGGGAGCGAGGCCTAGGTAGGTGTTCAAACTAAGCAACGCATTCCTAGCTTTAAGAACTTATGATTATAATGATGAAGATGTTGCAAAAAGTTCTACAGTTAAAATTTCGCTCTTTAAAATCAAGTTACAAGGTCCTAATAAGTTGTTGCTTTGAGTCATGATTCATCTTGAATTACGACTATGGAAATAAGTTGATCTATGATTGAGTTGAAATGAGTACACACATTTAAATCATATATTCATGTTGGGAGTTAAAAGTTCACAAGTCATAAGTATGAGTGCTTAGCATTTAGACTTTATATTGACAAATTGGATCTTGTTTAATTGTTGGTTTGGAATTTGTGAAAAATCGGGGACGCTGAATTTAATCGTCAGGACATCCGTAGTTTATTTATGGGCGTTTCCATTCTATGCCCAATGGTGATAGAATAAAAGAAGTCAAACAGGAAGTCGAGAAAAGAAAAAGGAAAATCCAAAAATATTAGGGATAGTTAGTGTATAGATAAAAAATGGTGAAAACGGGACTTGTCGAAGCTATTTCTTTAGTTCCCCTTGACGAACACTTAGCTACTTTTCGAGGTTATTAGTCGAGGGGGATTGAGATTCTTAGTTTTCGTAAATGTTTACTTCATAACATTGCGTGAGGACACGGCAATACCTTAGTATGGGGGATTTTGGTATGTGTTTAATTACACATACCTTTTACCTTTAAAAACAAGTTAAAATAACCAAAAACGGACTTAAAATGCCAAATATATGCTTGTTTTGCTAATTGTGTTGTGCAGGAACGGATATCTAAGAAAAGGACGAAAAACGAAGCCAAATCGGACAAAAAGGTCTCGGAATGGAAAAGGTGGAGAAAAGACACAGTCAAGTCCAAGCCCAAGTGTCAAAAAGTCAACCCAAGTCAACCCCGACAAATCCAGAAGTCAACAAGTGAAGAAAAATAAGTTTAGGGACTTAAATTGCCAAATCCTAAACTTATTTAAAAAGAAGAAAAGAAGAAAATAAAGAGAAGGGGCAAAGCTGTCAAATGCCCAAAGAGATACCAAGGGACCAAGTCTGCCACTTTCCAAAGTTATATTACAAGGGACTTGTGATGCAATTGGTTGTACAACTCTTGGGGACTATTTCTGCCAAGTCCTCAAAAGTTTCACTTAACAAGGACGTGTGGTGCAACAACCATATACACATTGAGGGAGCAAATTTTGCATTACCCAAACCCCTTCAGTTAAACTCAAACGCTTTTTCAGCCATTCCCCCCCAAACAGTCACGGGTTTCTGGGTTTTATCCCATACCCCATTCAACAATGGGTAAAAATCACCAATCTCATCCCACTAAGCTTTCCTACTACAATTGCCAAGCTTGGCATCCTTCACCAAATCCTAGACATATCGAAGGCTAGGATGAACTCAAAAGAAGCACACAAGCAAGATTGATGGCTGAGATGAAGACTCTCAACTCCCTCTCACACAACTAACACAACAAGAAAGAAGAGCAGCTGATTTTTAGTCTTTAAATAGTTTAGGATTTTCATTTTGAAAGAAAAAAGTTTTATCTATCGAAGTTTTTAAGTTTTTAAGTTTTAGTTGTAATTTTAGAATTTTTAAAAGTTCATTGTAATCTTTTTTAAAGTTCTAATTCTGTTTCAAATTGTTTAAATTCTTCTTTATAAATTCTGTCTTATAAGTAACTATGGTGATAAGCAAAAAGGAAGCATGGCTAAACCTGGATGAGCCTTGGGTTTGAGTGTATTCAGAACCACAAAGGACTAGGGGTTTAGGAATTAGGATTTAGAACCTTATTCATTTGGACTTCTGTAAGCTTTCTTTTTTTTACCTCAGTTACTATAGCACTTCTTATTGGCTTATTTCTAGCTTATTAATGTTCTTTTGAGCTTATTTGTGCTTATTAATGCTAAAGTATGCCTTTTAGTGCTTTCATTTAATTTGCATGCAATTTGAGTGAAAACTGCCTAATTTAGCTTATTCTGTCACTAGCTTATTATCCTTTTTAAGTGCTTATTTGTTTAGCTTTTCATCTTTTTATTGTTTAAAATTGCTTAAGTAATAGTAGTCTTTTAAAAATTCTAGTTAAATTTAGCTTTTATAGGTTTAAAAATGACTTTTAAAATATAAAGGGGTGTTTGGGTCAAGCATGAAAACGGGTCAAAATGGTTTGGTATGGGTTGGGGTCATAGAGCTAGATTTAGCTTAAGTATTTGAGCTTATTTAAGTCTGTTTTGCTAAAGCTTTTTAGTCAAAACCTGTTTTTTTAAGTTTTTACAAGTGTTCTTAAACTGTTGCTTTTAAAACAAAAGATACAATGGCTTATTTGGATAAGCCATTGTATATTTGAGTTGAGGTTTAAAAAGTTGTGTTATTGTGTGTTAAAACAAGCTGACAAAGTCCCTTGAGTCATTTTGACTTGTTGAGTCAAAACTACCAAAGTCTTAAGTGTCAATTTTTTTAAGCAAAAAGCCCATTTTCATTCTCAAAAATCAGCATGTTTTCTTTGTGTTTAGGGGCTTAAAATTTGAGCATAAGCTCACTTTAAGCCATTCTAAATCTGTTTTAACTTATCTTTTTATTTTGAGCTTATTTGACAGCTTAAAATAAGCTGTCAAATTAAGCCCTTGTTTTAAGCCTTTTCTTCACCTGGTGCTGGGGGGGGGGGGGGGGGGGGGTGGGGGAGGGGTGTGGGCTAGGGGGTAAATTTTAAGCCGTCTTATTTAGCTTTTTAGTAAACCTAAGTCCTAGATTTTGGCTTATCTTAAGAGCCAATAAGCTCTTAGATAAGCCTCCTTAGTTTCAGACCTTAAGAGGCCCCTTTGATAGCTTATTTTTAAGCTTAAAGTAGCTCTTTGCCTGTTTTTGCTTAGCTTAGTGTAGACATTGCTCATTTTCATTCTAGCTTATTAAGCTTAACTCAGTTGCTTATTCTTGTCCTAGTAGCTTATTTTGTTTGTTTAGTTAGTGTGTATGCTTATTTTTCTTATTTTCTTTGCTTATTTGAGTGCCAACAGTCAAGGGATTTAGCCTCTTTTTGCCTTTAAAGCCCATTTAGCTTACTGTCAACTTAAGCTCTCCTCTTTTTTTAGCTTATTTAGTTTATACATTTAGCCCTTTAGTTCTTATCTAGGTTAGGTTAAGTCCCCCTTTTAGCTTATTAGTTTAAAATTTTAGCTTAAGTGTCCCAAGTGTCCAAAGGACTTAGCTATTTTAAGCCCTTAAGCTCATTTAAGTTTATGTCGAATTTAGAAGCCCTTTTTAAGCTTATTTATAAGCTTTTAGAAAAAGTTGTAGTTTTAGAAATTGATAAGCTCGAGGAGCTTAACAACTTTGGTTCACAAAGTTTTTCATAAAAAAAAGGGGAAGACAAGGGGTGACCCGGGTGAGCAAGACTCGAACCCGGGCCTCTACCCTCGATACATCCCCTTTTATAAACCACTCTTACCGCTGCGCCCTTGGGACTTTTACGTTAGAGTCCCAAGGACCTTAGTACTTAAACCCGTTTTCCACCTTAAAGCTATAAGCTGTTTACAGCTTATTTTCGGGCTTATTTATAAGCCAATTTTTAGTTTCTTATTTTTCGTAGGTTAATTATAGTGTCTAGTATTTTAGGTAAAATTTTCAGAATTTTTAAAAGTAGTTTAGTATTTTTTATAATTTAATTTCGTTATAAGTTTAAAAAATTCATAAAAAATTCAAAAATTATCAAAAAAATATTTTTCTTTTTTAGAAAATTTTCTTTAGTCATATAGTTTGTAGGAAAAATATAAAAATTTTCGTAGGGTAATTTTTGTAACTTTTTGATTTTTAAAGAACGGGCTCGGGTGCGGTTTTTGTCTTGACTCGTTTTTGGGTCAAACGACCTCCGTTTTCAGTCTAGTCTTTTTCATTCTTCGTTATTAGTCCCCTAGAGTAGTTTAAAAGTGAAAATTTCTTTGTAGGGTTAATTTTGAAGATTTTAGGTTTTTGACCTTTTGTTCGGGATTCGTGCTCTCGTTTTTCAGCTTAATTACATAACTTTTAGGTTTTTCTTAATCGTTTTTATTTGTTATTGTTTAACTTAGCTTTCCACACTCTCAAATCATTTCTCTCATTCAAACTCCAATCTTCCGACTGTATCGATTCTCCAGTCCAGCCTCGTTGGGGATAAACGACCCGGGAACATTCTATACTACTTCTCGGTTTTATTGATTTTGTTTCTAGACTATTCTTACTATATATATTTTATATTTTATAATATATTATATATATTTTAAGGTGTAGTTTAGCACCAATCAGTATATAACGGGATTGCCATTGTATTATATCATGAACAACTTGCCTTTGTACTATACATAGTCAAGATTTGACAAGTGTTTTTATTTATACCACACATCCCATGGCTAGGTTCTAATAAAAGCGATAACTAAGATCTAATCTAATAGTCTGATGGTCCTTCTTGGCTGATCTTGAGTTCATTGATGGCATTCAAAAGACTTTCCTTATCTTTTTGATGACGAATCTGGATATCGTTGATGATGTGTTCTAGATCAGTAATTCTGAAGCGAGTCAGAGAAATTTTGTGGTTATTTCCCATCTGCTTCTTCTGATGTTTAGAAATTTGAGCACGAGCTTGTTGGAGTTCTGCTTCTAGATTGTCAAAGTCTTGTTGGATAATCACCCGACCTTTTCCGAGTCCTTCGATTTTGTCTTCTATGTCTTCAATACGATCGAGAGAAAGTTCATCTAGATGATTCAAAATTTCCTCAATTTGTTCCTCGTGACGTTCCAGACTTGTCTTACGAGAGCTTTCTCCTATCTTAAAGTCTTGAGGTAGGGCAGAAGTAGATGAGGATGAACAACCTCGTTTCTTTGGTGGTAGTAGTCCTTCAGGAAGAAAGAATTCTTGAGGATTAAGCATTGATGATTGAGGTATGATAGTTGGAGGTGGGATAGGTGATTTTTTAGCATAAAACGCTTGCATAACTTTCATGCAGGGATTATCATGAAAGAGCAAAAGAGTTGGTGAAGCTATTGGAACTACGACAAAAGAGTTTGAAGAGCTAGAATATGTTTTTCTTGGTGAAGCTGGGACATAGTCCGGAGAAGCCGAAATAAAGTCGGGAAAGTTAGAGGAAAAAGCATCCTCAATACCGGAAGTAAGATGGTTGGGAGAAGACATCGTTCTGTTAATAACCCAGCGGTAAATAACATAAGTTATTTATATAATAGTATAATAGTTATGTATCTTTAAATACTATTCCAGAAATGTAGTGGCACGGATTCTTGGCTAGAAAAAGAAAAGTAGTTATAGTTAAGGTTTCAACCTTGTTATGTATAACCGTGGCTCTTGATACCAATCTATAACACCCCCATTTTTACACATATAGCAGTGGAAGCTAATCTGGGGTATTATTTCATAGTACAACAGTCATAATCATAAAAAATGAATCGTAAAAAGACGTTTTTAGAAAATTTAGTTATCATTCATTTATTCATCAGAGTTTTTACAAAAAGTAAGGTCCCAACATCTAAAAACATAAAGTTTGACTGATAACAGTTTAGCCATCTTCAAGTTCGTGCCACTCCGTGCCTTAAGTTGCTCTAAATACGGAGATAAAACATGTAAAAAGCACACAATGGTTGAGTGAAATTCTAAGGTTTAAGTAAAGTAGTTTGATTACCAAGTGCAATAGTGGGTTATGTTGTTATTCAACACATAGTTGTAATAATTGCAGGCATGTACAATTATCACGGAAAATAGATTTTTGCCTATGCTCATGACACCGAAGGCCTTAGGTTAACATTAACACAAATAAATGCTCAACGGGTATCTTGCCAAAATACTCGTAAAGTTATTCAAATGTGTGTTATTGTTCGTACAGTATAGGGACACCAACGGGAGTCAGCACCTAATAGTCCATCTCATACAGCATTCGTGCTTACCCCGACGAGTAATTAAATGTTAATGATATTGAGGACTTATGGCAAAGTAGGGACATAGGCATTATGCTATACAGGAATCTCTTACGAAAATACTTGATTCATGGTTTTTATGAATGTATCCACCTCGCGCGGTTTATGAATACATTTAAAGATTAATGTCGAGGCTTTGATCTATCCCTATCAGTACAGGGAATATTTGATTGATGAATTATAGTTTTTGAAATGAAAGTTCGGCTTAGGTACACAACCTGGGTTAATTTGAACAGTCTTAGTTTGATTTGATATGTTTTATCGTCATTTTGAATTTTCATTTTTGTTGGGATTGTGTTTATGGTTTTTGTATCACTGTTTGGGCCATCATAATTCAGAGGTCATGTAGTAAACGTTTGAGGAGCCAGGACACTTTAAATCGTAAATCCAGCAAACTCGTCAAAACGTATACCCAAATGAAACCCCTTACATGAAGCTCCCTAGTAATGTGATACATTATAGTTTTAAGTTTCTTCAAAAGCTAGAATAATTTATATATATATATATTTATAATTAATATAAAAATATAATATTTTATAAGTTTGCAAAATTGGCAATATATACCCCTGGTTTATAAACTTTTACAAGTTTAGTCCTTTATATATAAAGTATATATAATTTAAACCTTTAACTTTGAAACTTGGCAAAATAGGTCCTTATAGTTATAACTTTAAGAAAATGACATTTTCAGCCCCTTTAGTTATAAATTTCAGAAAGTTACGATATATACCCCTATGCATGGAAACTTTTGCAAAACAAGTCCAAAAAGCCATGCAAGGTTATTTTATGATTCCAAATGATATTTGCAGGTTATAGCTTATTAGTATAAGCTAAAATAAGAAGTTTTAATGTAACAAAAGTTTACAAAAAGGATTTGTTAGCTAGAAAATCAAAAGGGGTCATTTTTAGGGTTTTTATTAAAAACACATGGGTTTGAGGATTCAAAGCTTCAAACAAGAGTTCATATATGATGTTAAGAGTATTATGAACATTATTGTACAGAATATAAGCTTATGGAACAAGATCTTAGGCTTACTTGAGCTAAAAATGGGTCAAAATGGGGTTTTCGGGTTCGTATGCCTAGTAACGACTTCAAGGCTTTGTTTTTCTTGCTTCTTGGCTTATTCTAAGCTTAGAGAATTCTCTTGATCTTATATTGCTGTTATGGAAAGGCTAGAACTCCATTTGAGAGTATGAGATAAGATGTGTGTGATGAAATGAAAAAGGTGTATGTTTTGGCTATTTATAGGGCTTAAAACCCCTTGGTGCCTAGTTTTATGTTTGATTAGTGTCAAGGCTAGCTGAGGTGATTCATAGAATCTAGAATGATGAGTATTGAGGGCTAGACGTATAGATTTGAATGGTGGAAGGTGTTGGGAGGGTTTTGGGTACAAGGTGATGACAAAGGGGTGTCTAGAAGCCTTGGTGCTTAAGGGTGGTGATGGAAGTGCTTGTAAGATACTTATGAGGCTGCTTGGTGATGTCATAGAGGTGCTTGAGGTGCTTAGTTGCTAGCTTGGGTGTAAAATAGGTCAAAAATAGGTAAAAAGGGGTGTCGGGTTTGTTTTGATTTCGGGTTAGGGTTTTTGACTTAAAATTCGAGTTAGGGTTAGGGTTTAGGATAGATTAAGGTTTAGGATTAGTGTTAGGATTGAGATTAGGGCTTAGGATTAAGGTTTAGGGCTTAGTTTTAGGTTTAGAGTTTTGCTTTTAGGGTTTAAGGTTTTAGATTAGGGTTTAGGGTGAATTAAGGTTTAGGTTTAAGGTTTAAAACTCATGCATTAAGTGCTTGTACCTGGTGTTAAAGGGGTGTAAAGTTTAAACATGGTTTAAGAGCTTAAATGACCTAATAAGGTTTTCAGGCATTATTGACTTGTATATTGAGCTTAAATGAGTTGTACTTGGAGTAAAAATATGATTCAAATATTGTGCATTGTAAAATTGTACATATGCTTTAAAGGCTTGTACATTCATTTTATGTGACAACCATGATTTTAGCAGGTTAGTCAAACCGTTAGTATTGACTTATATGCCTCTTGCAATATATGGTGTATGTGATTCTGTGTGTTTATATGAGTTTATGTGGGTTATGTGAGGTATTGGTAATTAATCTATTGAGTGTGATCATCTCAATGAGATTAGAAGTGTGATAACGATGATCATGAATGAAGCTCATAGGTCTAAGTACTGAATGCATATGAGTAAAGTTTTATAAACTTTAGGTATTGGGTATAAATGGGGGTATTTGTTGAAGGGTAGATTAATTAACGTGGCTCCGGGTATGCCTAAACTTAATTTATCGCGAAACGTATACACTTTACGTAACCGATAAAAATAACATAAACAAAGACCATAATTATTCTCAAAATAATTATGTAATACTTGATTGATGTAAACGCTTAATTGTTTGGTGCCCGTTTACATTGAACGCAAATTTTTAGCTTACGCGATTTTACTTAATACATGAAATTACAAGCAAACGCGTACGACACTAAAAATAAATAGTAGATTTATCGACGTCGTCAATGACTTGAAAACACAGGGTGTTATAGACTTCCCCCGTTAAACGAGCCTTATCCTCAAGGCTCACGATGCAACACTTAATGACGGTACGGTCTTGGTGAAGAGGTGTGGGTATTTCTTCTTGAATTGGTCTTCACGTTCCCACGTGAACTCAGGACCTCTCTTGGAGTTCCATCAAACCTTGACTAATGGGATCCGGCTTCGCTTCAACCGTTTAACTTCACGGCCCACTATTTCTAAAGGTCCTAACAAAATGAGGCTTGTCATCTCAAGGATGAAGTCATCCAACGGAACGGGTAATGGTTTGTCGGCATGACACTTTTTTCAGGTTGGGAAACATGGATGTATTATGAACTCTTACTCATGCTCTTCAGGAAGCTCGAGCTTGGAAGCAAAACCTCTCCGACCTTTTTAATACCTTGCATGGTCCAACATAAACTAGGGTTTAACTTCCCCCATTTGCAAATGTAGGGACCCCTTTCCAAGGTGAAACTTTACAGCATAACTTTATCCCGACTTGGAATTTCCATCGGGGTTTAGCTTTTTCAGATCGGCGTACCATTTCTATCGATTGCGAGCGGCTTGCATCCTTTGTTGATCTGGATGATTTTCTCAGTGGTCTCTTGAATTAGTTCTGGACCGAGGATTTGAGCTTCTCCAAACTTCGGTCTAACAAACAGGTGAACGACACTTTCGACATAAAGTGCTTCGAATGGTGCGGCCTTGATGCTAGCGTGATAGCTATTGTTGTATGAAAACTCGACTAATGGCAAATGGTTAACCCAACCCTTTCCAAAATCGATCGCACAAGCACGTAGCATATCCTCGAGAGTTTGAATGGTCCTCTCGCTTTGCCCGTCTGTTTGTGGATGGTACGCATTACTCATATCCAAATTAGTACCCAAAGCGTTCTGAAGTGACCTCCAGAAATTGGATGCGAATCTCGGGTCACGATCACAAATGATTGAGACAGGTATTCCATGTCTCGTGACCACCTCCTTTAGGTACATTCTTGCAAGTTTATCCAAAGGATCAGTCTCTCTCATCGGTGTGAAGATCGCAGACTTAGTGAGTCGGTCAACGATCACCCAAATGGTGTCGTAGCCTTGCGACGACTTAGGAAGCTTAGTAACAAAATCCATAGTGATGTTTTCCCACTTCCATTCAGGTATCTTGGGTTGTACCAACAATCCTGATGGCCTTTGATGTTCAGCCTTGACCTTAGCACAGGTCAAACACTTGCTAACATAGGTGGCGATGTCGGCTTTCATATTGGGCCACCAATATAGCTTCTTCATATCTTGGTACATCTTGTCAGAACCCGGATGTATAGAGTATTTTGATTTGTGGGACTCGTGCATGATCACAGTCCGCAAATCACCATAACAAGGTAACCAACTTCTGCCATTGAGGCATAGGGTTCCATCCGTACGGGGTTCCAACTTTTCCGTCCTAATCGCCTCTGGATTTTTAGCGTTTTTAACTAATACATTCCTCCAACCATCTTCATTCTTATGTTTCTCTGGTTTCCGTGCTTCAGATGAGCATTCAAGAAATTTGTTTGGGAAAGGTCAAACTAATAGTCATAAATAATGTCGTACTCTTACGGTGGTTCTCGTTCTTTCCTACTCAAAGCATCAGCAACGACATTGGCTTTCCGGGTGATAACGAATATCGCAATCGTAATCACTAAGCAACTCTAACCATCGGCGTTGTCTCATGTTTAGTTCCTTCTGATCAAGAATGTGTTGTAAGCTCTTATGATCAGTGAACACTGTACACTTAGTTCCGTACAGATAGTGCCTCCAAATCTTGAGAGCGAACACTACTGCTCCAAGTTCCAAATCATGAGTTGTATAGTTATTCTCATGAATTTTTAACTAGCGTGATGCATAAGAAACCACTTTTTCTCTTTGCGTCAATACAGCGCCCAAACCCTTCTTTGAAGCGTCGCAGATGCGTATGAAATTTGCTTCCCTCCGGTAAGCAAGGATTGGTAACCTGCACAAATTTCTGCTTCAACGGTTCTGAAAAGCTGTTCTTGTTTTCGCCCCAAACAAACTCGACCTCTACTTTTAAGTAAGCTTAGTCATTGGTTTGGCGAACTCTTTGACATACCCTTCAATGAATCTTGATAAATACCTAGCAAGATCCTAAAAATTGACGAATCTCCGTTGGTGACTTAGGAGATGTCCAATCTTTAATGGATTCAATCTTGGTTGGATCCACATGAATGCCTTCACTATCAATCACGTGACCGAGGAACTGTACTTTGGGAATCCAAAATTCACACTTGGAAAATTTGGCATACAACTCCTCTTTCTTAAGCAACTCTAAGATTAGCTTAAGGTGCTCTTCGTGTTCTTGCTTGCTCTTCGAATATATCAGGATATCATCAATAAAGACAATCACATATTTATCCAGATATGGTTTGCACACCCGATTCATAAGGTCATGAATCTACAGGCCAGAGCGTTGTCAAACCAAACGGCAAACTTGAAAATTATAATGGCCTAACGAGTTCTGAAGGCAGTCTTCAGGAATGTCTTTCTTCTTGAACCCTCCCAGTTGGTGATAACCTGACTTAGGTCGACTTCTAGTAGACACTCGACCTATGCAGATGTCAAATAAATCATCAATTCTGGGGAGTAGATAACGGTTCTTCACTATTAGTTTGTTTAATTCCTGATAGTCAATGCACATCTGGAATGATCCATCCTTCTTTTTGACAAACAAGATCAGAGCTCCCCAGGGTGAGGAACTGGGTCTTATAAAGCCTTTGTCGGACAGCACTTTTAGTTGCTCCGATAACTCTTTCATTTCGGAAGGCGCCAATCGATAAGGTGCCCGTGCTACAGGTGCAGCACCAGGTACCAAATCAATTTGAAACTCCACTTGTCGAGTCAGAGGAAGACCCGGCAAGTCCTCAGGAAATACTTCAGGAAAGTCTCGAACTATTGGCACGTCCTCAAGTCGCTTCTTCTCCGACTTGTCTTCAACCTCTTTTGTAGTGACATGTGCCAAAAAGATAGGAAATCCTTTTTCCATGTACTTCTGCATTTTAGTGCACGAAATGATGTTTAATCGTGTCACATTTCCCTGGTTACTTCCATCACC
Source organism: Tanacetum coccineum (assembly GCA_026074375.1). Taxonomy (NCBI): domain Eukaryota; kingdom Viridiplantae; phylum Streptophyta; class Magnoliopsida; order Asterales; family Asteraceae; genus Tanacetum; species Tanacetum coccineum. The sequence continues at coordinate 62,283 of BQNB010002181.1, forward strand.
GTGTATGATTAAGGTTTCATTTCCCTAGGGGATGCGAACAATCTTCTCGGCACACACAATGACCGCTTGGTACTTCGCCAACCAATCCATACCGATTATAGCATCGAAACTACCAGTTCTACGGCATCTAAGTTTATGCTTGAAATTGGTGTTTAGGAATTTAATGTGCAATCCCTTACCGATAGTGGTTTTAACCAAATTAATTCTCTCATCAGCTAGTTCGACATCATAATAGTGATCTGGGTAGAATGGCGTGATGTCAATTTGGAGCTAAATGCAGTTGACATCAAAACTTTTTCGGGCACGTATCAAATAAGATAATAAGCATAGCGGTTGTTTAGAAGACGTACTCGCAACGACTTTGTTCTGGTTTGCCCCCGCATTTCAACCACATACACCTTCGTGGAGCCCTGTCATTCCAGCTAATTACCTACCGGTCTTTTTTCTCAGTTTTGGGTAGTTTATTCTAAAATTTCCTTGAGCTCCGCACTCATAGCAACCATTTCCCTTTTGATTATTATTGTTGTTGTTGCGGTTGTTGTTGTTAGCATTTGCAGGTCGGCTTCTACAATCCTTGGCCAGATGGCCAACCTTTTTGCAGTTATTGCACCTAGGTGGACAAGGACCTTCATGATTGTAATTACACTTGGAACACAGAGGTTTAGACCCGGCGTATGGTTTCCTGTCACTATTGCCTGCAGTGTAGGCCTGGCCTGTGTTCTGCCTCTTATTCTGTTGGTTTTGATTGTTCTTGGAAAGATCATCATACTTTCTTTTCCTTTCTGCCTGACATTCAGCATAGGCATGGGTCTTCTCATCCATCAACTCAGTTGTAAACTCGATAGCCTCTTGCATGGTTTTCGGCTTTGATGCCTTTACACTGCCATGTATCATATCGGGCAAGCCACCGATATACTTTTCAATCTTGTCTATCTCTTCTGGGAACATCCTGGAACACATCAAAGCTAGTTGCTGAAATCGTCGACTATAGGCACCACAATATGCCCTTGACCTTCAGATTCACCTCTCAGTCTCAATCTTCTTGATCTCACCCCTCGGGCAGTATTTATCAGTCATCATTTTCTTCAGTGTTTCCCATGGCATGGCATGAGCGCTCTAGGGTAGTGGTCTTAACATGGGAATTCCACCATGTAAGAGCATCGTCTTGTAGAGTGCAAGTCGCAAATTTGACTTGACAAGATGCTGTGCAATTGCTAATGCTAAACACAGACTCCATTTTCTCAAACCATCGAGTGAGTCCGACGACTCCCTCGGTGCCTTTAAAGTCCAAAGGTTTGCATTTTAGAAATTCCGAGTAAGAGCATTCGCGAACAGCTTGTGCTGGCCTTGGTCCTGAACCATTGCTGTTATAGCCATTCCTAACTCTACTTGCTTCTGCTTCAGCCATTGCAGCAGCAACTCCTTGGTCAATTAAGGCTTGAAGTTGCGCCTCAGTAACAGTTGTGGTGGTTGTTGCATTTGGGGTTGGTGTGACTGGTGTTGACCTTGTGGCTCTCTTTGGTGCCATTTTCTTCAATCACAAGAAAACACAATACCCGTTAGATTTCAATATAATCATAACGTGACATAACATATGCATCATAAATAAAATAAGATCACATCACACAGTGAAACATACAACCAACACAAGATCGACATAACATAATACATCCATTCCATATATAATCTGGAAATATACATGATCTGTTTGGTACACAATGATTGTAGTGTAAAGTATTTTAGGTAAATTTTTCAGAATTTTTAAAAATAGTTTAGTATTTTTTATAATTTAATTTAGTTAAAAGTTTAAAAAATTCATAAAAAAATATAAAAATTATCAAAAAATATTTTTCCTTTTTAGAAAATTTTCTTTAGTCATATATTTTGTAGGAAAAATACAAAAATTTTCGTAGGGTCATTTTTATAATTTTTTGATTTTTAAAGAACGGGGCTCGGGTACGGGTTTTTGTTTTGACTCGTTTTTGGGTCAAACGAACTCCGTTTTCGGTCTAGTCTTTTTCATTCTTCGTTATTTGACCCGTAGAGTAGTTTAGAAGTGAAAAATTTTCCGTAGGGTTATTTTTAAAGATTTTAGGTTTTCCCCCTTTTGTTCGGGATTCGGGCCTTCGTTTTCTAGTTTAATTTCATAATTTTTAGGGTTTTCTTAAACGTTTTAGTTCGTTATTGTTTAATTTGACTTTTTCAACTTCCCAAACTCATTCCTTCCTTCAAACTCAAATCTTCGATCGTATCGATTTACCATTCCAGCCTCGTTGGGGATTTACGACCCGGGAAAGCTCTATACTACTTCTCGGTATCATTGATTCTGCTTTTTGACTATTCTTACTATATATTGATATTTTATTATATTATATATATTTTAAGGTGTAGTCAGAGCGGATCACAGCAGCAGCAGCAGAACTCTCTCCAACCTCACAACTAGGTCTAGGAGTAGTAAGTAGTAGCCTCTTCCGAGGCGGCGTGTCAGCCTCGGGAATATCAGCTCTGCGGCTAGTGGATGGTGCAGGTAGTGGTATAGGTAACAATGGTGGGGTCCCTGATGGGAGTAGTGGATGATAGGTGGATGGTGCTATAGCTCTCATCTGAGCAATGGTTGCTCTAGTACGTGGGGGTCGGATACGTGAGGATAAAAAGGATGGTGGTAGTAGAGGTGTAGGTGCCTCATCCTCAGCTGACACTAAGTCCTCATGATGCTCAGGCCCAGGAATGTACACTGGTACATGATCCTCCAGCTCCATGGGATCAGGTACATACTCTGGAGAACGTGATGCTTGCTCCAACAACTGTCGGGCAACCTCCTCGTAAGGATCCTCAGATGGAATACTCCAAGATCGTGCCTCAGATGACCGAATTATAGTTAACAAACTGAATCGCAGACATGACTAAAGTGCCTAGCAAAATAAACTTATATTAGTATATTATATAAGGCTCTTAATGTAATATACGTAATATAAATAAACCACTGTATATCAATTATGAATTGCATCTATTAAAACTAACTAATGTCAAACATACTAGTGTCCCTAAAAACCCTTTTTTATGAATGCAATGTTTAAAAAAACGGTTTATAGTCCAGCAAAAACATTTGACCATGGGTTCCTATAACCTTGGGCTCTTATACCGAACAGTACACCCCCAAATTGGGTCGCAGCGGAATAAGGATCTCCGGGGCATGTTACTTCATAGATCAATAACACAAGATATATATAGAACGACCAAAAAGTCATTTTAAAACTGATACATTGGATTTAACAAATATTTGATACAAATAGCCCGAAGCTTTAACTTGTTCCTTATTATTATTACAAAGATACTGGTTCACAACACATGAGTTTCCCAAAACATAATACAAACCATAGTCTTAGCATGACATCCCAAAACAAAATCACCAATGTATCCTTGGCACCTTATGCTTACTGATCTCCTGAAAAACATTGCTTTAAAACGTCAACAATAATGTTGATGAATTCATAGGTTTGATAAATCATAATATGCAGGACCGCAAGACTTTCCCCGTGATAAAGCAACACATATGCATACATCAACCAAACCGATTACATTTCCTAAGCTCACGACACCTTTAAGTCTCGACAATTTTTTTCTTGCAATAATATATATTGCAATTTCTGCCCGATTAAGATTTGTTTACAACCCAACATCCCCACAAATACCGACATGTTATACTTTCGTTTTCCCATTCCCCGTGTAGCTAGTCACCCGAACGGGATGGTCAATCCCAAATAGATCTATTCATAACATTCGCGCTCACAAAATGTAATTCACAACTACATCTATGCAATTGACAGTTCATGATAATGGGCTCAACTTGGGTTATCGCTACTTAGGCAAACACGTAATCAATATAAAATGTAATCACTTGCTTCCAATTTATAAAACAAAGCATGTTTCCTTCCTCCACCACCAAAGTTATAAATCATTGAAATCGAAAAATAGGGGCTATGAACTTCACCTTAGTTCTGATAATCACAATATCACATATAACGTGACACCAAAATCTGTCAGATGCAACCTATTTAATTTTAAGTCGTATAAGTACCATGTACTTCGATAACCAATTATCATATAATCCTATTAGCCACATCAACTATCGTTCGGTCTATCATAATTAAGAGGACATCGAAGTGAACGTATGAGGAGTTTAGGACACTTTAAATCGAAATCCAACAACTCGTCGATACGCCACGCCCGAAGAGGCCTCATATGAAACTCCCTAGTAATATACACTTTGATTTAACTATTACCACATATAGGCTATATAGTTCAATCACCATCTATTGATTTGGGGTAAACGTGTTTAATAAGTTAAAAACGTTTAATAATTATCGTTGTATTAAAACCGGCGTAACTTTCGCGTTTTTTAAGTCCGATTTTTTGACGTTCTTAAGCCCCACCCTTTCGTATTAGGAACGATTATCATAATTTGAACATTTTCATATCTTTTACCCTTCTGATGAACAGTACTTTTAAACTGTTCATATAACCAGTTAAAGTAGTTATTTTTATAGTTTTAATTAACGTAAAAATAATTTTAGAGTTTTTATAATTTAGGTTGAGTTTTAAATATGGAAAGTATTCTATTTTATTTGTTTCCCACTCAAAAGTGCGGTGCACTTCATAAGAAGTGCGGCGTACTTCTGAGAAAAAAAATTCTCAGCTACTGTATAATAGAATTTTGATAATAACATAAATATTTTCACTATATAGTCCATAGGAACTTAATTCACTAAAAATAATATCGAAGATTACATAAACATAAACTTCAAACATAAAAAGGTCAAATTTGAGGGAGTACGAAAAGTGCTCCTTTATTTCAATCATATTGATTTTTTATTCTGGAAACAGTTAGGTGACATCACATCACTTAACTTATGATACTTTGATAGCTTCCTTTTTGTCCGCTTGGTTTTGAAACCTTGATCATACACATTTCCGTAGGGGTCTGTTAATCTAATCTCAGCATGCCACTGTCCATCCCCTTCTTCTTTCTTACAAAAATTCCCTTTATAATCTGGTTTCCATTCCATATGTTGTAGTGGTACAGGCAAAGATCCAAGAAAACCTATAGCTTTCTTCCATACATAAATTTTTTTGAACGGATTTATTACTTCTTGTAGTGCTAGAGCTCGGTCTATCGGATCGTTACAATTCAGATATTTAGCAGGCTTTGGTCCATACATTGGTGCTCCAAAAACTATTTCTTTGGATGCCATAGTCTTCCTCATCATCACTGTCACTCTCTTCAGTGTTCAGACTAGTCTTAGCTACACGGAATGTTTGATGGCAGATTCCATCGAAAGTGGATGTAATCCTATCTCTAGTGTTTAGTATGCCACCGCAAGTATATAGAAATCTTCTACCAGCAAGTATAGGTGTGTCTCTATCAATAGGCATATCCAGGATGAGACATTTCGCAATGATAGTGGTTACTCCTACTTGTCACAGAACATCCTTTAGAACTCTTATAGGTTCTGCCTTTGAATGGTTTAGCATGGTAATTCCCCGGTTGACTTTTTTTTACTTCCTCTCCACCTAGTTTCGCATAGGTTCGGTATGGCATGACATTTATGTCTGAACTGGTATCTGCTAAGGCATTAAGGTCGATCTTAGCTTCCAGTCGGATCGGGATAATAAACGCTACAGGATCCTCCTTTTCCTTTAATGCTTCTCCTTTGACCTGATTTATAGCCTCTTCTTCCTCTTTTTTAATTTCTCCATCCAGCTTAATCTTATCCATAATAATTCCATCCAGTATCTTCTTGTACTTATCACTATATGTCATAGTCTTAATCACGGGTCTTTCTTCCTCAAGTAAGGAAAATCTTTTGCAGATATCAATAGCCAGTGCCTCCCGGGTAGCCTCTTCTTGTGTCAAGGGTTTTTCATTGGACATTGACGGTCCTACATCAGAATAGTATAACTGAAAATTCTTGAGTGCTCTTTTCTTGTTCCTCTTGCTCTTTCCCATTTTACAGACAAAAGGTAGCAGACCAATATTGTTGATTTCTGGTATGTCTCCAAAATTAATATCCAGTAAATGATCCCAATCATCCTTGAACTTTTCGGTTTCTTCGGAGTCGTCCAAGAATGGGTCGAGTTCGGGTTGTATTGTAATAATTCCATTTCCAAAATCAGCAATTCTCTTGGCGAGTCTCATGAACGATCTACCAAGTATCACACTCGGCTCAACATCATCCTCCTCAGGATTTAATACGAATTTCACAAAATAGAATTCCCCTTTTAGAGAAACCAACAATTCTCTTTTCACTAGATTTTCTCTATTTTTCTCCTCGTATTCTAAACATAACTTAACCGCAAACTCGTTTGAGATCAAGTTTTTCTCATACTTTAAGTTAATTTCTCCATCTTAAGCGTGTAATCCACCCACATAGCATGGTGTGAAATAACGTTCACCCTCTTCTTCCATCCTATAGAAAGTAAAGATTTTATCTTCCCTCTCTTGCCCACTACTAGATGTGTCTTGGAACTCAGGTCCTTCCCACTGCTCCTTATTCTCAATACCTTCAACCATGGAACCTTGGTTGTTCTCTCCTAAGCACAATCGACTAATACTCGTGTTTGGGTCCATTTCTATCTTAATATGACAAAACATCAAAATAAACATTAGTTGGTTAGTACAATCAATCATAAGTAATGTTTCATACTTAACGAGCATTAGTAAGCATTCATTAGTCGAAAATTTGAACGGTTTCTGCATAGTAAACGAGTTGCGAAGCTTTTATAATTTGTCAGACCTGTAAGTGCGGCGCACTTGGAAATAAGTCCGGCGTACTTGCCCTGTTTTTTTAAATGAGTCGTACTTTCTAAAAAGTGCGACGTACTTTTGTGTTTTTCAGTTACGGATTGTATAGAACTCTTTATTTCCAGGTTTTTAATTATCCAATTATTAATTTTAACATTGAATTTATCATAATAATCATGTAAAATCTTTTTATCCCTAGTCATTACTTCATATTTATTCATGTGATCAATTTTATTATAACTTCTCATTTTTACATTTATAAGTTTTTCATCATAAATAGGTGTGTCTAAGTAATTAATTAGTCATTAAAATAGGTAATAATCGTAGGTTCATAACTTATTTCATTAAGAATTATCACATAATCATTTAAAGCATTCATGGTGAGTTTTTGATTAATTTGATTAACATAATCATTATTGTATGTATTGGTACATTCATAAATAAGCAAATAACAGGTAAGAAACATAGAAATAGCATCAAGAAAAGATTCAAGCTTAGCATAAGAAAAGAAATATTTTTTTGATTTTTCTGTTTTAACAAACAATTTGTACAAACATGTAAATCCAGCAAATAAGATCAAAAGGAAGGAATGTTCTCAGAAGTAAATTTAAATGTTAGAAAGATTGGGTGGGTGTTTTGGGTTGAATTTATATCCATTTTTGAAATTTTCAAGAAAGTACGGCGTACTTGATAAAAAGTGCGGCGTACTTTTGAATTTTTCCAGAAAAATCGGCGTACTTTGTTAAAGTGCGTCGTACTTTTGGAGTAAAAGTGATTTTTTTGGGTCAGTTTGCCAGAAAACTGTACGGCTGGGTAGTAAATTTTGGTTTGTAAAACATGAAAAACTCAAACAAGAAACAATTCAATCCCCGGCAGCGGCGTCAAAAACTTTGATGCGTTAATAAAGCTTTAAATTTATAATGCTAGTTTTAACCGATTTCCAACTAACACACGGGTAAAGTGTAACCCCCATTTATAGCATAGATTTATGATAAGACCAGGTCGTTCCACGGGATTGGTGTTTATGAAAAAGCTTATTAGTTTTGTAAAGCGTATCTTTAAGATTTGTCACGAATCTAAAAGATAAAAGTAAGATGAATTTCAATATTAAAAACAATGTTTATTTGGGAGACAAGAATGATAAAGGATAAACTTGGAGAGATAATGAGTTCATGAATTTTAGTACAATCGAGTGAATAAATGGGTAGTTTACTTAAAAGATTATCTATTTAGCATAATGAAAAATCCTTTCGGCCTTTACTTTTAATTAAGAAAAATGCATTAAGTTCGATTCGTGCTTGGAAATAATAAATATAAACGTGCTCAACCAAGTTCGTTAGACATGAGGTTGAGCATTAAACCTTTGTATTCTTGGGTTAATGATCATTTTGTTAGCTAATCCTCACAAGGCTAAGACCGAGTTGTTCACAGACAAACAACTAGAAATCAAGCACTTAAGTCGGAGTCTTTCGACCTATATTCGAACCAAGTGGTGATCAAATGATGATTAAAGATCCAAGAATAAAAACATCAAGTTCATATTTGTTATTTACCAAAAATCATTAGTTATCCAAGTTTAATCCATATTATCCTCATAATTCCATTATAAACATGATAGAACTACTCCATATTAATCAAGATGGAATTCATAACATTCATAATTAACTCAGTAAAGATCATAATGCAGAAGATTAACAAGATCATACCAAAATGCAAGAGCAAAAATTAGTTATTTCATACGAATTCTTCAAGAACTTCCTTGTTATATTCAAATAGAACCCGGAAACCAACAATGATTTTGTCACAATTGTTGTTATCTTCAAAATAACTTCACTATCACTCTATGCAACTGATTACAACCTAGAAATTGGAAGAACTTATGAAGGAGTTCACTCCAAATCCTAAAATGCTTCTAAACTTATCACCTAGAAAGAATCCTTGATTCTTGATGAATTGTTTGTGAATGAGATGCCTTAGACTCTGATTTTCGTGCCCTAATTTTAGCCTAAGGATAGCATTAGTTGGAGAAGAGAGTAGGGGTGAAAAGCCATGGATTCAATTCTCATCATTATGATTTGGAGTAACTGCAGGCTAAAGTGCGTCGCGCTTACAAGAGAAGTGCGCCGTACTTGGCCTAGCATTGAATTTTCTCTTTCCACGATCCAAAGTAAGTCGCACTTCCAAAGGAAGTGCGCCGCACTTGGCTTCAGCACATTTAATACTTCTTTACTTTGATTCTTGATCCTTCTTTTAACGATCGTTAGTCCCTTTAACGAATATCTTTTGCGTTCTTAGTCCTTTTTGTGATCTTTGGTCCTGAAACAACTGTTACACAAATAAGTACCTAAACAATCAATATTTAACATATTTATATAGATAATTTACACATTAATGGAAGATAATTTATGTATATTTGAAGTGTTATCAAACACCAAAACTTATGAGTACTAAACAAAGAACCTTTAATATTATGGGTCGTTTGATGGAAAATTTGATACATGGACCGTACTCTATTTTAAAAACCATTTGTTTTGAAAACTAGAGCGACGTGGCTCTGTTACCAATTGTGGAATCGTAGAGGGGGGTGAATACGTTTCCATTTAAAACTTAAATCTTTTGTATCAAACAACCAAATAGTTTTTCTACAATTAATAAACTTTTGGCGTATAGTCCGGACCCAATGGGCCGAACCCGATAAAAGGGTGGCCCACATCCTACGTAACCCTAATCCATACACTATATATACAAGGGTAGGATAATCCTACTTGGACAGGTTATTCTCTACCACCTCTTTATATAACATGCTTATACTATACTGACTTGACCGTCGGAGGGTGGATCCCGGGCTCCGGCCTCGGGTCCCCTTCTAACCGGTTCTTCTTTGTTGGCAGCACTATTCAAGGCCTGAGAAGATGACGAACTGCACCAGGAGAGTCGTCAGGACCGGCCCGACCAAATTATGCATCAACAAGTTGGCGCCATTCGTGGAACCCCGAGCAAAATCCTCGTCCTACCTCATTGAACATCATACCGGCTGAGTTCCCTTCACACCACGTGAGAACTTATGATGATGTTTGGTCTAAGTTTTGACTCAGACACATGGTCTTAGACCTCGAGTCTACTTTTCCCCAAATAATTTTTCATCTCAAACAAGGTACACACTAATATTCCTAAATATTTACTTGGTAGCATATCACGTATCCCTTAAAGGTGATGTTTTACTACCCGTTATAGTTGTTGAAATATATTAATTTCTTCATGTTTATTGCATCAAACTTGCACTAAATGTTAAAATACCATGGATTATCCATAACCTTTGTATCACTATCTGAGACATGGTTTATAATCACGGTCTCTATGACATATCTTCTAAGTTTCGAATTTAATTGTCGCTCTTTGCGAGTAAACCGCTTATTTATATGTAGAAAATCAACCTACGAGCTACCCGCTCTGCTAGTAATGGATTTTTGTATTCTGTCACTTCATGAATAACATCCGCTAGTTGGATTTACTCACATATTTTATACTTGCTAAGTGCTTTATTTGTGGATAAGGTAAAATTACTGTGATGTATCACATAATTATTTTTTCTAAGTAGATAAAAATGTTTACTTTCATGCTTTGTTATGAACCTTCAAAAAACCGTGTGTAAGGTTTAAACATCAATACAACTAATATCTTCACGATATATGATTTGTACAACTCATGAAACTCGTATTACCACATGACCATAAAAGTACCAATAGTACAACTAAGTGTCAAACACTGTACACATTATTACGCATATAGCACAAGTTGCTATTAATGGTTTGATGGACATTGTCAGCTAAAGGGTGACGTATTTCGAAAAGCTGAGAATGCAAAAATTAAATGACACGTCTTTTTTTTAAATCACACGTCTTCGCACATATTATAGTAATTTGGGTTCTCTCCTTTAGCATTTTATTTTATATTTTGGGAAGGCGAGCCCATTACCTCCTCACGGACTAAAACGTACTCCCTCCGTCCCATATTAAGTGTCGACAATGGAATCTTTTAAGTCTTTTTTCATCAACTTTGACCATAAATATTTTTGTTTGTGTTATATAATATTGAACGAAAATTATACTAGCGAAAAATATATTCAAAACTCTATCCATTCATATATCTTACATCAAGTATCATATAACATAAAAAGAAATCATTAAAGTCAAAGTTGAAGAAAAAAGACTTTGAAAAAGTCAAGTGGACACTTAATGTGGGACGGAGGGAGTATTATATATATATTTACTTCCAAGCTTAATATATGTAATATTTATTAGGAAGTTGAACGATTCGTATGTCCCTTAAATCGGATACAAAAGAACTCGGATGATGAAACTCCTGAAATGGTATTTACAAGAGAACACAAAGACTTGGTGATCGAGGGAGAGAACTGGATCAAGAAAACTTCCGAGTCATACACAATTACAGCTGCACTCATTATCACCATTGTATTTGCAGCAGCTATAACTTGAGGTATTTCATTACATTAATTCCGTCAACCAAACACACTATGGAATTGGAATCAGATTTTGAATTCAAACATTCTGCCAACCAAACACGTTATGGAATTGAAATCAGATTCCAATTCCATCAGAATCCTGAAGATTCCGCGAACCAAACGGGGCCTTATAGTAATTTGGGTTCTCTCCTTTAGCATTTTATTTTATATTTTGGGAAGGCGAGCCCATTACCTCCTCACGGACTAAAACGTATTATAATACTCAGCAAATTTGTAGATATTCGTGTAAGATGCTTCATTTAAGGTCCGACCCTCATCTCCGATAATGAGGGACATTTGCTCCGACCACAGAGTCATAATTTGAAAGGTCTACGGTTTTTAATAGGGGTGGAAACGAGCCGAGCCGCTCGTGAAAAGCTCGAGATCGGATGGGTAAAAAGCTCAAACGAGCCGAGCCTAAACGAGCTCAAGCTCAAGCTCGAGCTTAAGTTGCATCTCATTTATTAAACGAGCTCGAGCCCAAGCTTTACGTACAAAGCCCGTTTGGGCTCGCGAGCCTAAACGAGCCAAATGTTTTATACACGAGCTTACTAACGAGCTCAATAACAAGCTTATTAACGAGCCTAAATTAGATATATTACGAGCCAGAGCTCGAGCCAAGCTTTAATTTTTACATTGCCAAATCGTATAAACGAGCCGAGCTCGAACCGAGCCCGAGCCTATCTAACACACCACGAGCCGAGCTCGAGCTTAAACAATAAGGCTCGAAACGAGCCGAGCTCGAGCTCTAGCTTTGTAAAACTTAAACGAGCCGAGCTCGAGCTTTGGCAGGCTCGGGCTCGGCTCGGCTCGTTTCCACCCCTAGTTTTTAATAACATAAATTTCAATTTTCGTTTTTTTTTTTTTTTTGTAATTTTGTATATGTTATAAAATTGTGACACGGAAAAAACGGAACAAAAAATATAAAGTTTAACAGGTCATAAGTATGAAATTGTCAAAAATTACGGAACAGAAACTGATAAAAAACTGCGTTGCGCTGTAAAAAGAAAGGTACAAAAAGAATCTTTTGTACTTTTTGGCAATAAGCAGTGGTTCAGAGGTACTAATAGGGTCACCCATTTCGAAAAGCTGAGAATGCAAAAATTAAATGACACGTCTTTTTTTTAAATCACACGTCTTCGCACATATTATAGTAAGTGGGTTCTCTCCTTTAGCATTTTATTTTATATTTTGGGAAGGCGAGCCCATTACCTCCTCACGGACTAAAACGTATTATAATACTCTGCAAATTTGTGGATATTCGTGTAAGATGCTTCATTTAAGGTCCGACCCTCATCTCCGATAATGAGAGACATTTGCTCCGACCACAGAGTCATAATTTGAAAGGTCTACGGTTTTTAATAACATAAATTTCAACCGTCGCACTAGGGTTGATAAATTTGTGGACTTTTTAATTTGATAAAGATATTTTACATATATTTTTTAATTGGTAACAAGATATTATTAATATTTTTTAAACTAGATAAGATGTTATATGTATTTTTTTTAAATTGGTAACAAGATATTACCAATATTTTTTAATTTGATAAAAAGATTTTATCCATATATTTTTCCTTATTTTCAATTATCCCTTACTTGTAAATATTATTATGCAAACATTATTTTGCAAAGATTTTTTTAAAGGGACTCTTATATTTTTGTCCGTGAGCCCGACTTCCATCATGGGTCGGTCCGACCTCTTTAAAATTATGTCGCGGCCCGGCTTCTTTATATTTATGGCCCGCTCCAAAAATTATGTCGCGGCCCAGCTTCCTTATATTTTCAGTCCGTACCAAACATTATGTGGCTGCCTGGCTTCTTTATATTTATGATCCGCTACAAAAATTATGTCGCGGCCCTGCTTCCTTAGTCGGTGTTTACCATATTTGGTATACATTTTCAAAACAAAAAAATTGTTTCAACAGGAAACAATATAATTTCTTGATTAAGCCATGACTTAGTAAAAACATCGCATATAACGGCATGCCATATTAAATGGTTTAGCAAATATTATTTTGCATATTTATCTCTCATTTGCAAAGATTATGCGATTTATGTGGGGGTGATGATTTACGATTATTTGTCCGCACGCCCAGACTTGTTTTCCTCTTTGGTATCCGCGGTTACCAACCGCATCGCTATTGCGAAAGCCAACAACTACCGCTTGGACACCCACAATATATCATCACCACACAATATATATAACACAAATATAGATGTAATGCAAATAAAAATTTAAAGCGATAAAGGCAAATATAAATGTAAAGCAATAAGTAAAAGAAAGGGCAAACCGGACTCGATGATTTATAGTGGTTCAGCTACGAAGCTCCTCTTCGCCCTACTCCACTCCCCGAGTACCCAAATCGAGAGTTACTTCACTAAATCAGCAAGCTCCTTTTCGGCAGAAAAAACCAACCATAACAACGTCAACATTTCACTACTTTAATTCCGGTATTAAGCTTAAATAACCTAGTCCAACTTCAGAGTTATAACCACAATCGTCGCTTATACTTTTCAGACTACACAAAGACTACATACTGAGTCCTTCTCTTGGGGTACAACCAAAACCGTTTATTTTTAATGGCCCCTAACATAACAACTTAGTTTTCTATTCTAGCCTAATAAACGACATAAAACCAACTAACATCTCTATTTTAGTATAGTTATGATACAATAATGATGATCCAAGACATAAGTGTCAATTCGATGTAAAAGCCTAATCTAAACATCAAGATCACTAAGCATGATGTTGTTGATGAAGATGACAAGTCTCTTTACTTGTTGTGATAGATCTTCATATATTTGATGTTAGTGGTGAGATGAGATGGCAAGATCTCTAAAGCTTTCGTGAATGGTCAAATCATGAGTAGAAACATGCTTGCAACAAATGAAAAGTTAGATAAGCATCATACTCTCTATGGGTTATTGGGGAGTTTTGATGATCATGATAATTATGTTTTTACATTATAAAAACTTGATTATAAAGATCCCTAAATGTGTGTAATAACGAGGAAGAAAGGTTGTGAAAAGCTTAGATGAAAAACTAAGCAAATGGGAGGTATTTATAGGAAACCTAAAACTTGACCGTCAAGATGCTACAGATCCAGGTAAGGTGAGTAGTACCGTAATTTCCTATTTTATGTCTTATTCCTAGGCAATTTTAAAATTTGTCTGTTCTCTCATTCTCTATCTTTTCTCAAATCTAATTAAAATCTTCACTTAGACCTTAATGTTTGCTGATAAAATCTGATTTGATTAATTGGTTTCTTGAAGAAAAATCACACTATCTAACATCAAAAAAAAGAAGATTTGTAAGACATATGAAATATCTTATAAGATTTGTTTCCATAATGGTATAATCCTATTTTTGTTATTCCATAATGTCAACTAGTTAATTATTAAGTCTCATGTGTTTGTTTTACTTTGAAAGCATTTGTTTTATTTTGAGATGTACTAGCAAGCTTACATGATTTACACTCTAGTCTGGCATCTGACAAAAATGGTTTTGCTGTCTCTATAAAAACGTGTATAACTTCTCGTATGATAAAAACTCAACGAGGCTTCGAAAAAGAATGAGTGCCTTGAAAATATTCTAGTATGCATGACAAAATGGGTTTTGCTAGTTTATAAAAACGTGTTCATACTTTGTATGAAAATGAAAAACGAGGTTCGAAAAAGAATGATTGCCCTTGAAAATATTTTAGTGAATCTAAAAAAATTCTAATCATTCTTAATGGTTTGTTAAATAGGTTGATCATAATGCAACATAACAAACATATTCGTACCTTTTGTTGAAGCATGAGTTGACTCGAGACGTCGAGAGGTGTTGATGAATGTATGCGTTGATGAGTTGTGATCACGAGTAACTTGCGCATTTTACGTTATGTATTTCAAGTTACTTGTTTGTCATTATTAAAACCAAAGTACTTGTTTAGTTTAAATATCGTAATATTTCACTAACATTTATTATAAATCCAAATTGATGAAACACACTACCTTATAACCTGGGATTTATAAGTAAGTTCATCCGGTCAATACATCTTTTCATGTTAAATAAAACAACACATTCAAAAAAAAATCATTACATAATTTTAATAAAATAAGATGGTCACACTTAAGTCAACATTTATACAAATTAAGGACAGATAGTAGAAATTTATTGTTCATAAGAAACGAAGAATGCATAAACACCTTCTTAAGTATGCGTTAATTAACAAGCTATTGCCCGTAACTATAAACTAATGTTGAACAAATTACATACACCATTTTATTAAACTTTTACGTAAACGAAATACAATATTTACTACTTAAAAAAAGATTTAAGGACTAGCAACTAAAGATGGACTAACAAAAAAACCGAAGGACTATACATTTAAAGGACTAACAATGTAAAAAAATTAAGGACTTGATAGTGGGAAGTGAATGACTAACAAAAGAGCTAACAAAGAAAGCATAAGGACTAACATGTAAAGATTACTTATCGTCAACTCGTCAAGGAGTAAGAGCACAAGGTGTCATAATTATCATAACACCAAAAAGTGCAACCACCTGAGTGCCTCATTATCTTTAACATTTTAACACTAACACACTAAAATACCTCTTCACTCGTAACACCTCATAACATCACCCTCTTGGGACTCACCATTTTTATTTTCTTTTCCAATGTTCCAAACAAACTAGTTTTTATTAATTCAAATAAAAATACAAATAACATTTTTTTAATTGAAAAAAAAAGAAAAAAAAAGTTAAACTTGTTTGATTTTCTAGTCCAAGTTGTCCAACCATATACATCTAGCTCAACACGGCCCATAGACACACACACTTAAGCTATTAAATTCTTTAAAAAAACAATGTGCATCATCTTCTTCAACTATCACCTACACACGCACACTAAATAAACACAAACACACTCACTAAAAAACACAACACAAGCACATACCCACTTTTTAATAGATTAAAAAAAACCGTTACAACGTGCGTTGGTGGTGTAACTCGGGCACCAACCCCGCTGCAAGTTGGCCTACCCTGGTATCGAATGCGTCGTAACGCCGTGCCACATCGACATAACGACCGGCCCAGCATTACGACATCTAGTGCTCTGATGGTGTTTTTAGCTATTCATTGAATAGTTTATGAATAATAAAAACCATTTGATAAATGTTATATATAAAATACCGACCGTCTTTTTCTTATTGCAAACTCGTTTGCATGATTCCGTTGAGTTTTTAACTAAAGTCATATTGGCATCAAAAATATTAGTTTTGCATATTTAAAAGCAATTTGTTTCGACTTCGTTCTTTGGGTTTTAGCAAGTTACATAAATGATTAATATTTGGGCTTGGCCATACCGTACCGATAGTTTTTGGGTCTAACTGTAACACTCTCAAAATGGGTCGCAGCGAAAATATGTGTGGGAGTGTTATTTCATAATACCATTGCACAAGATATGAGAGAACGACCTCTAAACGTGTCGTTTAAAAAGTAATCTTGTAAAGTTTGGACTCCAATGCACATCAGTTATGTCAAGCACCATATTCACCTGAGAAATACATGCTTAAAAGTGTCAACATAAAGTTGGTGAGTTCATAGGTTTTTGTAAGTATAAATGTTGAAATCAAAGGTTTATAAAGTGTGTGGGACCATTTCAATCCTTATAATAGTCACAAAAATGTAAGTATAAATGTTGAAATCAAAGATTTGTAAAGTGTGTATGACCATTTCAATCCTTATAATAGTCACAAAAATGTAAGTATGAATGTTGAAATCAAAGATTTGTAAAGTGTGTGTGACCATTGTAACACATACAATAGTCACGAAGATGTGATTACGATTACACTAAGTTCACGATACTGAGGCTCGGACTTGTAATGTATGCCAATCTTTTCAGGCACTGTAAGTGTTCAAGTAAATGTCGTTTAATGCTCTGGCATGGTATACGTTCGTTAGTCCAATCCGTCGAACAAGTGAGAGCTACTCACCCGAACGGGGTTGTCACGCCCAAATAGATCTAACTTTATAACATTCGCGCCTACCAATCGTAATTAACAGTTCATTCCCTTTAAGCTAATCCGTAATCATTTGAATGAAAGTAAAGTTGTTGCGTCCATAAGTGAAAACAAGTGATGTATCCCACCGTGAGATATGTAAATGAGTATGTAACGAGTTTGTAATCAATCATGTAAATGAGTTTGTAAACGAACAAGTACACGAGTTTGTAATGAGTATGTAAACAATTTTATAAATGTGTATGTAAACGAGTATGTAAACAAGTTATGAAATCAAGTATGTAACAATTTATAAATGTGCATGTATTCTCACCCCAAAAGTGATAAATTATATGTAAAACGAGTAAAACGTGAGGCAATAAACTCACCTCAAGTGAATGTATTGAATGTAGTAACAATCAACAAAGAATATCGTCACGAATAGTTGGAATGCAACCTAATTAATTATAGGTCGTATAAGTGTAATGTATTTGAATAAATACCACATATATATTATAGAGTTATATCACCACCTAAAAGTGTTTGTTAAATTTATAAGATTGAAACAATATTTAAATCGTACTTGTAAAATAAATGTTCAAGTATTTGTGTTTGTGAAAAATATTATCCTTGTCTAACAATTGATTATTTGTTAATAATAATTGATTTAATATTTTTAGTATTTATATAATGATATTATATAAATAGTTTAATTGTTTTATAAAATAATATTTATAAAGTTAAAAACATATTTAATTATTATATAAGTAATACGACATTATTTCTTAAGGTTTTTATAGCCCAAACGGACCCGAAAACACTCGTAATCCACTTTTTATTATTCTAACAGCAACTTTTGTAGTTTTATAAAAATAGTGCACAAGAGTAAAATCGTGCATAGAATCTTTATAAAATCATATCTTTCTTGTTTTAACTTCGTTTTACACTTTCTGTATACCCACGGTTTCGTATTGAGAAAATCTATCATATTTATAAAAATCTGTACATCAACAGTAACAATAAACTGTTATTTATAAAATTACTTTTTGTAAACTTAATTATCGATATCTTGTAAAAATCATAACTCTTTCATTTTAGTTCCGTTTTTAACGTTCTTTATATCTATGGTTTCCTATTGAGATGATCTATCATAATAAAATATTTACATAATTTATAAAATTCTATACAGTCACAGGTTTTATAAAATAACTTTTATAAAAATACTTTATATATATTTAATTACCGTAATCTCATAAAATTCATAACTCCTTCGTTATAACTCTGTTTTTCAAGTTCCTTATATATTCAAAATCCTCATGAAATGTACTATTTAGTTATCAGGTCTATACAATTTATAAAATTTCTTATTTTTACAGAATGTGTAAACTGTTCGGGTATATATGTTTTATAAATTGTTTTTATAAGTTTTAACATTATTAAATTATTACTAGTCCACTAATTTAATTAATACAACATCTTTTGCATATCTTATGTCCTCTACTTTATATCCATCATTTTATGTCCAAATAAAATATCCTCATAATTATTTATTTATAAACTTTATAAATAAACTTTTAACAATTAATTCATAAATTAATTTTATAAATTAACCAACACTTGTATAAAATATGTTCTTGCATTCTAACATTTTAAACATCATTTCATCATGGTTAAGTATTTATTCGATTATGAACATGCTTGTTTTATTTTATAAAGTTTATAAAATAAATACTAGATGGTGATTTAACTATATAACAATTTTATATGTATGAAAATGAATGATTAAGAAAGATTAGGTTTTATGTTAGACCTTGTGTGAATGAATGAAGATGATAAACACAATCTAACTTAACACTTCAACCCAAAATCCTTGTAAGAAACCCTAATTTTCTTCTTGAAACCCTAGTTTGCTTCCTTGTGAAAACCCTTGTTTAAATAAACCCAAGCTTCCACATACCCTTGATACACCTTAGATATTAATCCTAATAACATTTGTATGCTTGTAATTTTGTTAAAATGAAAACTATGGAACTTTCTTGTTCACTATTTCTAGCTGAGAGAGAGAAAAACAAAGGGAATGTGTTTGATTTTCTTGCAAATGAATAAGTGTGTGTGAGGCTTGCATCAAGGCTTCCTTTTATAGTGAAACACTTGGTAAAACCACTTCACAAAACCATTGAAGGGAGCACAAAAGGGGACGGTTTCATAAGGGATAAGTAAGGCTTTTGGATTAAACAAATCACTAGCTTCAAGTGTAGGAGACATGTTAGATGTGATGGATTAAGACAAAGCTTAAGCATTCTAGCTCTTGTATACTTATGTTGTCGTGTGAATAAGAAGTCAAGGAGACCAAGTGGTAAGGTTTTTATCTTATTTTAGTAACTAGGTATGTAAGAAGGTATGTTGAGTGTGTAAGAGATGGGATTGATCAAGCATGCATGGTTTTCTTTCTTCCTTTTTCCTTGTATATAGCCAAACAAAATGAAGCATGGGAAATAAAGGTGTAAGATTCTTGGAGGCTAGATGTGAAGTTACATAGAATGTTTTATCCAAGGGTTAACACATATTATAGTTTAAGAGTTAGTGGGGTGTTGTTTGATTTAATTTGTTTGTGTACACATGTTATAGAACCGAATATGGGTGTAAATGTATAAGAGTTTGTATAATTTTTGGGTATTTGTTGAAGTATAGATGGGTTTATGAG
The DNA here is from genome assembly GCA_026074375.1 of Tanacetum coccineum. Classification (NCBI taxonomy): domain Eukaryota; kingdom Viridiplantae; phylum Streptophyta; class Magnoliopsida; order Asterales; family Asteraceae; genus Tanacetum; species Tanacetum coccineum. The sequence goes on from BQNB010002181.1 coordinate 82,295, forward strand.
TTTATATGCATCCAAAAATGTAGTTTATTACGAAACGTAAACGTTTTACGTAATGAATAAAAATAAAAGATGAAAAGTCATAAATTATCTTCGTAAAAATAATATAACACTTGTTTGACGTAAACTTTTATTTGTTTGATGCCCGTTTACATTGATTGTTGATTTTTAGTTTACGCGATTTAACTAAACGGTTGAAATTCAAAGTGAACGCGTAAAAGTTTAAAATAAATAGTTGAATATTTATTGACATAAAATGACCCGAAAATGTGAATTGCTACAGTCTCCCCATGTTAAAAGAATTTCATAACGAAATTCAGTTTGAGTTGCCTTCTGAAATGGTGTTGATGAAGAGGTGTGGGTAGTTGTTGCGGAATACTTATCTTAATCCTCCAAAAAACATGGTAACCAATTTTGTTTTCTTAATATAGAGAGTCACATTGGGACGGGTTTCAATCCCTTAAATATACTACTTAAGATTTTTCATCCTTGATATTTTCCTCCTTAATTGTTTTAGCTTGGGTATCCAAGATTTGTGACGGCTGGTTAAATTTACGTGTTAAGTCTAAAATACGAATCCTAGTAGTCTTGTCCATTCCTTTCGGTTCAAAGTGGCAGCTATAACATTTTCCTTTTTAGGGTGATAACGAATTTATACTTATGATGGCGTCACGATTACTAAGTTTTACGATACTATGTTGACGTTTGGATGGGTGATTTATTAAATTCCTTAGTGGCGAGCAACTTGACTGGGAATGGTCCTAGGGCGACTAGTGATGCGCCTTGACTTTTCGAGATAGGATTTGGCGTAAGGTGATGTCGAGTCTAAGTAGTAAGGTGGAGTAAAAGTCTACTTAGTTACTATGATTTCTAATTCAATTTCCCTTGACAAACACGTTTTATGAGACAAACACGTTTTATGAAACATGCATAAAAAAACTTTGCATTTCGGGGATATAAGTAGAGAATTGATTTTTGATAGTTTTAAGGTGACTACTACTCAGCATGGCATGGTCCTTCCTGAATTGTACATAGGTGATCAGGCTATGTATAATTGAGGACTAACGATGCAATGCTCATTTTCGTTAAACTAAGGTTATGTAATAGGTAGTATCAAATAGTTTTATAGGATGGCAAAATAATTCACAAGATGGAAGTAAGGTTGTTTATAGAATGACAATAAAATGGTTTGCGAGAAAACTGTAAGATGGTTTACAAGATAATAGCTAAATAGCTCATGGGGTGGTAGTAAAATAATTTATGTGATAAGCACAAAATGGTTTCATAAAGTAAAAACAAGATGATTTATAATGTGGTAGTAATGTGGTTTTTGAGATAATTGCAAAGTAGTATATAAGATGATAGGAGGTAGTTTATAAGATAGTAACTTAGTCTATTCAATAGTAAAATGGTTCTTTAAAGTGATAGTGAAATGATTTAATAAAGTGGTTGTAAAATGTTTGAAGGGCTATAATAGTTTAAGGAGTGGCTTGCATAAATAAACAGAGAGTTAAAGTAAAATTGACGAAGTGTTCCCGACACATAGATTTGATAGATAATTTAAATCATCCACGTGGTGCAACAAAACTTTAAAAGGGAAAGTAAAACTACAAATATCTTTAGGGAATAATAGTTTGAGAAGGTTCTAACTTTTGTTTCACACCATGTAAATAAGGTAAGTCCGTCTCCTTAACGTATAACCGCATATGTATTATAAACTCGTTATGGGCTACTATCTACTCGAACACTCCGCGGAACTCATTATTATGTCATATCAATGCATTGGTATTTTTCATTTAAATAAAGAACGGAGTAAAAGAAAAATAAATAAGTCGTGATCCCAAAAGATCGCACTCCACAAGAATGAAATGACATACGGAGGTGATAAGACGACATCTAAAAGTTCGTTTTCAATTCAACATATCAAAATGATTCTAGGCGATGGATCACAAGATGACGTAGGTGTTTCAATAGTGTGAGGCGGGTAGTTCCAAACTTCGGTAGTGAAATGGTACGGTAACTAATGGGTATCGGCGACCTGTGATAAATTTCATGTTATGTAAATATGGTATTAAGTAAAATTGTTCATAAAAATGTTTTAAAGACCATCGAGTCATGTCACGTCGGATCTTGAGAAAAGTTCATAGTATTTATATTAGTCATAACCCTTAATATAAAAAATTGTAAGATATAAAATGTACAAGACTGTAAACATAATCTAAGTCATTGTAAGCAAGTAAGCATTTAGTAGAGTGACGTGACACATGAAAACAATTTTGAATGTGATGCAATATTTGTTTTTGGAAAACGGTTATATTCTTAGGTAAAAAAATACAACCTTTTTCTCTATAACCTTGGCTCTGCATACCAATCTGTAACACCCCCAAAATGGGTCACAGCAGAAATATGTGTAGGAGCATTACTTCATAATACCATTGCACAAGATATGAGAGAACGACATCTAAACGTGTCATTTGAATAGTAATCTTGTAAAGTTTGGACTCCAATGCACATCAGTTATTTCAAGCACCCTATTCACCTGAGAAATACATGCTTAAAAGTGTCAACATAAAGTTGGTGAGTTCATAGGTTTTTGTAAGTATAAATGTTGAAATCAAAGGTTTATAAAGTGTGTATGACCATTTCAATCCTTATAATATTCACAAAAATGTAAGTATGAATGTTGAAATCAAATATTTGTAAAGTGTGTGTGACCATTGTAACACATACAATAGTCACGAAGATGTGATTACGATTACACTAAGTTCATGATACTGAGGCTCGGACTTGTAATGTATGCCAATCTTTTCAGGCACTGTAAGTGTTCAAGTAAATGTCATTCAATGCTCCGACATGGTATACGTTCGTTAGTCCAATCCGTCGAACTAGTGAGAGCTACTCACCCGAACGGGGTTGTCACGCCCAAATAGATCTATTTTATAACATTCGCGCCTACCAATCGTAATTAACAGTTCATGCCCATTAAGCTAATCCGTAATCATTTGAACGAAAGTAAAGTTTTGCGTCCATAAGTGAAAACAAGTGATGTATCCCACCGCGAGATATGTAAATGAGTATGTAAACGAGTTTGTAATCAATCATGTAAATGAGTTTGTAAACGAACATGTAAACGAGTTTGTAATGAGTATGTAAACAATTTTGTAAACGTGTATGTAAACGAGTATGTAAAAAAGTTATGAAATCAATTATGTAACAATTTGTAAATGCACATGTATTCTCACCCCAAAAGTGATAAAGTATATGTAAACGAGTCAAACGTGGGGCTATAAACTCACCTCAAGTGAATGTATCGAATGTAGTAACAATCAATAAAGAATATCGTCACGAATAGCCGGAATGCAACATAATTAATTATAGGTCGTATAAGTGTAATGTATTTAAATAAATACCACATATATATATTAATAGAGTTATATCACCACCTAAAAGTGTTTGTTTAATTTATAAGATTGAAACAATATTTAAATCTTACTTGTAAAATAAATGTTCAAGTATTTGTGTTTGTGAAAAATATTATCTTTATCCAACAATTGATTATTTGTTAATAATAATTGATTTAATAATTTTAATATTTATATAATGATATTATATAAATAGTTTAATTGTTTTATAAAATAATATTTATAAAGTTAAAAACATATATAAGTATTATATAAGTAATATTACATTGTTTCTTAATGTTTTTATAGCTCAAACGGACCCGAAAACACTCGTAAACCACTTTTAAAATTTCTAACAGCTTTGGTGTATTTTATGTAAATGCAGAAAATAAAAATAGTGTATTTAAATCTTTAGAAATTCATAACTTTCTCATTTTAACTTCGTTTTGCGTGTTCTTTATATGTACGACATCGTGTCGAAATGACCTATCAAAATTAAATGGTCACAGATTTTATAAAAATCTGTACCGAAACAGTAACATCAAATTGTTTTTAAAAAACTATTTTTATATATTTAATCTTGCAAAATCGTATCTCCTTCGTTTTAATTCCGTTTTTCAAGGTTCTTTATACCCACGGTTTCCTACTGAGATGATCTAACATAATAAAATATTTATACGTTTTTATCAGATTCTAAACAGAAACATTTTTTATAAAATAACTTTTATAAAGACACTTTTATATATTTATTTATCGTAATCTCGTAAAATTCATAAATCCTTCGTTATAGCTCCGTTTTTCGAATTTCTTATATGCACAGAATCCTCATGAGATGTACTATTTAATTATTAGGTGTAAATATTTTATAAAAATTCATAGGTTCACAGATTAAACAAAATGTTTGCATTTATGTTTTATAAAATTTGTTTTATAAGCTTTTAACATAATTAAATTATAACAAGTCCTCTAATTTAACTAATAGCACATATTGTGTATATTTTATGTCCTTTATTTTATGTCTATCATTTTATTTCCAAATAAAATGTCTTCATAATTATTTATTTATAAACTTTATAAATAAACTTTTAACAATTAATTTACCAAATTAATTATATAAATTATCCAACACATGTAGAAAAAAATATGTTCTTTCTTTGGAATCGTCTTGAAATGTACTATTTTAACGTAAGGTTTATAAATTGCATTGAAAATCATGCCATTCCAGAAAATATATTATGTCCGAATTAATAAGTTATAAAAATTGTTTTTATAAGTTTTGACATCATTTAATTATTTCAAAACCTTTAATTTGTCCATTACAACCTCATTTATATAATTAAGTCCTCTAATTTATGTCTATTTATATCCAATATGTCCAAAATAATAATTTAATTATAAACAATATAAATAAATTTGTAATAATTGTTTCAACAATTAATTATATAAATTGTCCAATACTTGTAATATACTAAATAAAATATGTTCTTGCATTCTAACATATTTTAAATACCTTCTTACCATGAATGTGTATTTTCTTGATTAAGTATGAACTTGTTTTATTTTATGAACTTTATGAAATAATAACTTAATGGTGATATAAAAAATAATAAATATGAATGTATAAGAATGAAGTAATTGTGAAAGTGTAGAGATGGTATTAGACCTTATATGAATGATAGAAGAGATGAACACAAATTAAACCCTAATTCTTCAACCCAAAATCCTTTATAAAAACCCTAGCTTTGATTCTTTATAAACCCTTGATTATGCTTAAACTTTTACTTGTAAACACCTTAGAATAACCTTAAACCAATCTTGTTATACTTGTATGATGGAAGAAATAAAAACTATAGAACCCTTTTGGTACCCAATTCTTGCCGTAGGCTTTTAGAGAGAAACAAGAGAAAGAAATTTAATTTTGTTTGCAAGAGATAAGTGTGTGAATAAAGGCTTGCATTAGGGCTCTATTTATAGTAGAAATATCTACTGAACTACTAATCAAAACCATGGACTTAGGAATTGTTTAAGCTTAACTAAGGACAAAAATCCATAGGATTTAGCATGGTAATGACTAAACGAACGGCCACGATGCCACTCCTCCTCTCTTTGTTGAATTAGAAGTGACATTAGTGGAGTGTTTGATTTTATTAGTTGTGTAGTGTATAGGGGACGATCAAAATGGAGGGTATTTATTGAGGTATAGATGGGTATTGGCGCTTCCATGCATGCATAAATGTAATTTATTGTGTAATGTAAACGGTTATATCGAAACCATAAAAAATAAAAGTGAAAAGTTAAAAATTATCCTCGTAATAATTATAAAACACTTGTTTGACAGTAAACTTTTATTGATTGATGACGGTTTACGTTAATGCTGATTTAGTATAACTACGCGAATGATAACTACACGTTGAAACTTACAAAGTTAAACGCGTAAAAGTTTAAAATAAATGGTTGAATATTTATTGACGTAAAATGACGTGAAAATGCGAATTGTTACGGTTGAAGTGTTCAACACCCAAGTTTTATCTTTCAAGGCCTTTGCCCAAACTATGGTACAGAGAACACTTCATTCTTCGGAACCATATTTTCAGTACTACACTTTCATATATTTTTGTTGCTCATATTTTAAAGTTGTTTCTTGTGGATTACGTGACAACAACGGCTGCAGGCAAAAATCAAATCGAATATCCCCCCCATACTAGCACTAAACATCGTCCTCGATGTTTTTAAAAGGGGCACCTACGTAAATCTAAGGCCGTTTATGAAGTGTGCCAAAAGATAAAACGTTAGTCGATTAGATTTGGATACTGGATTCCCAAAATGAAGCTGAGGATGTGAAACTCTTGATAAAAATACAAGCACGAGAGTTCTTCACAATCCGGGCAATCCTGGACAATTAACAACACAAATACAAAACACGGGAAATGGAAGAGGTAAACCTCCTCACGTCACACAATTAGAAAACACTTATTCATTTACACAATACTATGATAAGCATGGGGTGCCTCCCACGAAGCGCTTGTTTAAGGTCGCTATGCTTGACCCGTCACCTGAATTTATTAGACATTAGGGAATGTTTGGAGATCTGGGACTACCAATTGTGGTACGTCCCCTCCAAAGTAGTGTTTAATACGATGACCATTCACTTTGAAATTTGGCCCGGAGTTTTGAGATAACTCGATGGTGCCGTACGGGAAAACTTGTGTGATAGTGAATGGTCCTGACCAGCGGGTTTTAAGCTTTCCTGAGAAAATCTTTAATCTAGAGTTAAAGAGGAGGACTCGATCACCGACGTTGAAAACGCGGTTCTTGATCTTGGAGTCGTGAATCCTCTTTGTCTTTTCTTTATAGATCAAAGAGTTCTCATAAGCTTCATCACGGAGCTCATTAAGTTCATTCAGTTGAACTTTCCTATGATCACCAGCGGTTTTCAGATCAAAGTTTGTATGTTTTAAGGCCCAGTAGGCTTTGTGCTCGAGCTCAATCGGAAGATGACATGCCTTCCCGTACACTAACTTGTATGGAGTACACCCGATGGGTGTTTTGTAAGCTGTGCGGAAAGCCCAAAGTGCGTCATCTAATTTATCCGACCAAGAGGCACGATTTTCGCCCACGGTCCTTTCAAGAATTCGTTTCAAACCACGATTGGATACCTCAACTTGTCCACTTGTTTGTGGATGATACGCGGTGGAGAGACGATGAGTGACTCCGTATTTAAGCATGACCTTTGCAAATTGGTCATTGCAAAAATGGGTTCCGCGATCACTTATGATTGCACGAGGGGCACCGAATCTGGCGAAGAGAGATTTAAGAAATTTGCAAACAACTCGGGCGTCATTGGTGGGGAGCGCTTTTGCTTCAATTTTTTGCTTTTGCTTCAACCCATTTTGATAAATAATCAACGGCCACGAGGATGTATTTGTTGCCTTTGGATGATGGGAATGGCCCCATAAAGTCAATGCCCCAGACGTCAAAGATTTCACAAACTTGGATGGAATTTTGTGGCATCTCATCACGTTGTGAAATTTTTCCTTGACGCTGGCATGAGTTGCAGTTTTTAACCAACTCATGGGCATCTTTGTAGATTGTGGGCCAAAAGAATCCGGAATCGAAGACTTTTCTTGCTGTGTAGTTAGCACCGTGATGTCCACCGGTGGGACCATCGTGGCAAGCCATAAGGATGTCATGGGCTTCTTTGCCAAAAACGCAACGTCGAATAACTTGATCCGCACAGATTTTAAACAGAAAGGGATCTTCCCAGAAATAATGCTTCACGTCTTTGAAGAATTTTCTTTTCTGCTGGGATGACATCCCTTTGATCACGAAATTTCCCGCATGGTAGTTTGCGATGTCAGCAAACCATGGGGTACTAGAATCAAGAGCAGCGATCGAACTAAGAGTTTCCAGAGGAAAATTTTCATTTATCTCTTTTGGATCGAGCTCATTCTTGTGAGGATTCTCTAATCGTTGACTCGAGGTCAGCCGCTAGGTTCTCTGTCCTTTGTGTCAACTACAATCAAAGTCGAAACTCTTGATAGGAGCATAACCATCGGTGCAATATAGCTTTGAATCTTTCTTTGCAAGAGATATTGAGGCGGAATGATCCGTATTACACAGTGCATTTTTCTGACAAGGTAAGCATCGGATTTTTCGAATGCGTTACACCACGGGCTAACATTTCTTCTTGTGTGGTGTAACGTGATTCCGCCTCATTCAATGTTTTGCTTGCATAGTGTATAGGTCTGAAATGTTTCTCATGACGTTGCCCCAAGACTGCACCTAAGGCGAAATCGCTTGCATCGCACATAAGTTCAAATGGTTCATTCCAGTCTGGGGCAATCAGGATTGGAGCCTCGGTTAGATTCTCTTTGAGAGTGTTAAATGCTTCAATACACTCTTTGGAGAAATAAAACGAAGTCTCCTTTTCAAGCAAATGGGTCATGGGACGGGCTATTTTTGAGAAATTCTGGATGAATCTTCTATAAAACCCGGCATGCCCAAGAAAACTACGGATGCCTTTGACAGTAGTCGGGTGAGGGAGCTTTGCGATAACGTCAATCTTAGCTCGATCGACCTCAATTCCCGACTTGGAGATTTTGTGTCCAAGAACAATGCCTTCCTTAACCATGAAATGGCTTTTCTCCCAGTTTAGGGCTAAATTGGTGTCTTCACACCGCTTAAGCATCTTTTCCAAATGGGTTAGGCATGTAGAGAAAGAACTTCCAAAAACTGAAAAGTCATCCATAAACACTTCCATCGTTTTTTCGATCATGTCGTGGAAGATTGCCATCATACATCTCTGGAATGTACCTGGTGCATTGCAGAGGCCAAAGGGCATGCGGCGGTAGGCAAAGGTTCCGTATGGGCAAGTAAATGTTGTCTTTTCCTGATCATTTGGGTCGATGGGTATTTGAAAATAGCCTGAGAAACCATCGAGAAAACAATAGTATTCGTTTCCCGCAAGCCTCTCGAGCATTTGGTCCATGAATGGTAGTGGGAAGTGGTCTTTTCGGGTGGCTTCATTTAACTTTCGGTAGTCAATGCATACCCGCCATCCCGTAACTAATCGAGTTGGGATCAACTCATTTTGCTCATTCTCAACTACGGTAAAACCACCTTTCTTTGGTACACAGTGTACCGGGCTTACCCAGGGACTATCCGAGATAGGGTAAATTAATCCAGCGTCAAGAAGTTTTTCAACTTCTTTTTTTATGACATCGTGGATTTTTGGGTTTACCCGTCTCTGATGTTGGACCGCTGGTGTGTAGTCCTCTTCCATTAGAATTTTGTGAGTACAAAATTCCGGGTTAATACCCTTGATATCGGAGAGTTTCCAAGCGATGGCTCGCTTGTGGGACTGCAACACCTTTATGAGAGCGGCTTTCTCCCCGACACTCAAATCTTTAGCAATTATGACTGGTAACTTGTTGTCACCCTCCAAAAATGCATATTCGAGGTGGGGAGGTAAGTCCTTGAGCTCGACCTCGGGAGGTTCATCAATTGATGTTTCATCGGTTTTGGCTTCACAAATCTTAAGTTCTTTTCTAACCTCAGGAAAATAATTTGCATGGTTGGGAAGTGGTGATAAGGGCTCACTATTTAGGATAGCTTCAAGAAGAAGAATGTCCTTCTCGGGATCACATTCGGCATCATCAATTCCTGACTTATACGAAGTATCAGAAAGTTCAGCCTCGATTTCTTCAAGAATGAAATCACTACCCTCGAATGGAGTGAGGGTGGGAGAAGTGGTATCAACAATTGGTTCAAAGTAAGGAGTGGAATTTCCATTTGCTAATACTTCCGAGAATCCTAAAACTTCTTGAGAATATTCCTCACACGCTATATCAATAAAGTCGACCTTGTTAACTGATTCCATGGCATTGTAGGAGAAATTTTTCGTATCACCTACTTTGAAAGTCACGGATTGGTCATCATGTCTTAAGGTCATCTCTTCACCGTGTACATCAATCAAGGCTCTTGCCGTTCTTAAAAATGGTCTTCCTAAAATCAACGGGACTCTAGGGTCGGCATCATAGTCAACTACCACAAAATCGGCTGGAAAGTAGAAGGTTCCAACCTTCACAAAAACATCTTCGGCTATGCCGGTGGGAGTGGAGATTGATCGGTCGGCTAACTCGAGTACCATCCTAGTTTTGGTCAGTCCTTGGAGATTAAGCTTTTCAAAAACTGAGAGTGGCATTAGATTGATGCTTGCACCGAGATCGGCCAGGGCTAAGCATTCATCCAACTCTGGAAAATCGCACGGTATCAGAAATCTACCGGGTCTCTAATTTTTCGGGAAATGTCTTTAGGATGACTGCCGAGCAATTTTCATTAACCGGTGTTTTGGTTAATTCTAGATTTTTGTCTTTTGTTGTTATAAGCTTCTGAAATCGGAGCACAACTTTAGGCATGTGTAGGAGGATCTGGAAAAGTCAGCTCGAAATGGAGATTCTCGAAAAATTTCATGGAATTTCATAGCTAAAAGGTGTTCCTTTTTTTTTTTTTTTTTTGTTTTGCGGATTTTTCTCCTTGTTAAACCTAGATGGATATGTAATCATTTTTGTTTTAGGCATGACCAACCTGGTCATCAACGTGGTCTATCGGGGGGAGGGGTGGACGGTCTTTGGTACCCCGTAGGGAAAAAAATGCCGTGTCCTTTGTCATCCTCGGTTTTTCAACTTCCACCACGGAGGGGGAATTGAGGTTCATATTCGAAACACCGTCGTTGGTGGTGATTACTTTCAATTCACCTGCGGATTAGCAATTGTGTTGCTAGGAAGATGAACCTGAACTCGAAGCTTAGAAGCTTGGTTGGAATTTTCGATTTTGGTGAGCAAGTCGGTGTATGTTGGTCTTTGGTTTTGCATGTTTGCATAAGCATCATTAGCATTGACTTGCTCTCAAAAATCAGTTTTTGACACACTCGAAGCTTGATGAGTGGAGCTTGGTAAGCTGGGTGATGATTAAACCGGGGGTTGATACATTGGGGCCTTGTTTTTGCCCTGGGTCGTTGGATTTGACCCTGGTTATAACCATTTCCCAGGTTTTGGTTTTTGGTTCCACGATTCTGATTGTTGGCTTGGTGTTTGTGTTTGCTATGGGTAGGAGGAAACAGGTGGTCTGATTTGGTTGGCCTTCGGGGGGGTCGGTAACCGGAATTTCCATGGTTGAAATTTGTTGCGGTCTGTTGCCGAGGACGTATTTTGGATGTTTATCGCGATAATTGTTTGCTACTCGGTAGTCCGGACAATTACGATATGAGTGGGCACACGGAAGTAACACAACTTTGCTCAATGGCTTTCTACTAGGAGCGGGAGCTTGAGTTTGGTTTGTCTTATCGAGAATCAATGTTAACATATCTTTTTGCTCGCAACATCAAGATGAAAATGGCTGGGTTGGGAAGAGGTTTGTACTTCACTTTGGAAAAGCACTGGCTAGGCCTTCGTGATTGACGAACGTAAGATTTGCTTCGATGATTTTTAGGCATTCTGAGGATTTTATCAAGAAAGTTACACCGCAGCAGAGTTCAATAAATCTTGATCATTTGAATTTAGGGGCATTATAGATGTATCGAGGTTGATGCAAATTCTGAAAACCCATGATGAGGGCATCCCCTTAAAGATCAAATGAAACGGTCCAAGCCTCATTAAACAAGTTTCTCAAATTTTTGCTGAAATCCTCGTGTTTCATTTTCTGAGATTTGTCGTTTTAGAGGGAGGGTACGAATTTGTTAATAAATTTCGAACAAGACTTCATCCCATGTTTCAAATTGATCGATTGGGGTTCTTTTTCAGCCAAATTCGGGCTTCCCCTTCTTAGAGAAAACGGGAGAAAAGATATAGTTTTTAACCGAAGTATTTGGAGTGCGGGAATTCATCGTAGAAGTGATCTTGTTGAAATAACGGATATGAGATGTGGGTTTTCTTATCATTCCAAAAAATGTATTTTGGACAAGATTTCAGAAAGGACATGCTTGATCTCAAAAGTTATTGCGGTGATTTCCGGAATTACTATCGCATCCTCGTACCCATCCGGTGGGTGCTTTCGAGCAGTTGGCATAGTACGATTATCGGCCATTCGTAACTATGGGGAGGAGTAATCAGTAGTTTCCCTTCAGATTGGATGACTCACAGAAGCTTGTGGACTTGTTGTTGTTGACGTTTACGGGCTTGTGAGGATGTGCGATGCACAAAATTAGAAATTTAAAAAGAAAATTTACATCATTTTTTTTAGGTTTTTATGATTTATTCTCAATGTATTTAACGGACAATCGAGATAAGACACTTCAAACCAAATAATCTACTTACTTCACGGTAGCTCTCAAAAGATAACACGCACAGTGTGAGCGGTATGAGTAGGAATAGCGCGAAAGCTGTATTTCTCTTTCGGCGTCGTTAGTTCCTTGGAACAACCCTCTTATACCACTTTGTAGCTTGTTTAACTTCAAGGTGAGCCGTATGTCGTAAGAGACACATGGAGTTTTAATTCTTTGATACGACGTTGGGAAATTTGTATTGTTCACACGTTTAGGAAACAATTGCATAAATTTGGAGTTTATTTCTATTTCTTTTTTATGGACAATTTTTTTATTATTATTTGATTTATTCTTTTATTTTTATATTGATTACTTATATTATTAAAGAAAATGAAAAAAATATTTTTGTACCCCTTTTTTTTTTTTTTTTTTTTTTTTTTTTAGAAAATATTCCAGATTAAATACAAAAGTGCACGTAACGATATTCGCTTAGCCTCACCGGGCACGGCGCCAAAAAAATTGATCGTCAAAAACTACACCTTAAAATATATATAATATATTATAAAATATAAAATATATATGGTAGTATATCTAAACACAGAATCAAGAATCGTGCAGAAGCTCGTTATGGAGTGTCACGGGGTCGTTATGTCAAAAGTGGCTAGAGATGGAAAATCGAGTCACGAATGATGATTGTTGATGTGAAGATGACAAGGATGAGACTTATTATTTGTAACTAACACTGATAAGCAAATGTATTATTAAAAATAAACAAAGAAACATAACTAGAAACAGATAATCAGCTTAGAATTGGGAAAAAATCACTTTAAACTTTTACACCTAAAACACAAAGTAAGCTCAAATAAACTTAAGATAAATTAAATAAGCTAAAATGACTCTAAATAGCAAATCAAAAGAAAAGTAAGCTAAATTGAACAGAGAAACTCAACTGTAAAAACGGTTTTTTGGGTTTACTACAAACGTACTAACAGTATTAACTACCAGTACTAACTTAAGTTTAATACTGTCAGCTTAAGTTAATTATGCTAGGCTTAAGTTAATATTGGCTAGCTTAAGTTAATACTGCTAGGTTAAGTTAATACTGCTAGGCTTAAGTTAATACTGCTAGGCTTAAGTTAATACTGCTAGGCTTAAGTAGCAAAAAAAATGAACTAGCGTGCTTAATTTCTAGGGTTGGTTACTGCGGTTGGAAAATACCCCTTAAGGTTTTCAAAAATCATTTTTGTTTCAAACTGATTAAGAACAGCTTATCAAATGACAAATTAAAATACTTATAAGCAGACTTTAATTAAGAATAAGCATTTTAAATAAGCTGAAATGGCCTAGTAGTGTAAACTTAAAACAAAACAGTTGTATTATATAATCTAGAGTTATTGCAATAGATAAGTAAAGTAAGAAAAAGAGAGACTTACTACACCCTTGCTCAAAACAGGGTCAAACAATGAATCTACAAGCTCTAGCTTGTATTAAACAAGCTAGTGAGAGTCCATAAGCCATCGGAACTGGCATATATCCTTAACATACAGCTAGTAGTATATGTGAGAGTGATTTTTGTAATTTTCTCTTAATACTACTTAACTTTTTTAAACTTACTTAATTAGAGCAGCTTATAAACAAGCTGTTGTTGAGAGCTTTTCAACACAAAACAACACAATGAAGAACTTAAGACACTCTGAGAAAGGTACTTTGATTGAAAACTCAAACTTGCATTAAACTTGAAAATGTTACAACGTGGAGTAAAAATAGTGTTTAAATGATTAAACTAAAATTATTTAACAACTATTGATTACTTCTAAAAGTAAAATAACTAGATAGCTCAAAGGCTTACAAAAAGCTCTATTTATAGCCGAAAGGTCTTGGACTTGCAGCTTCCATGTGTACTTTGGAGAGATAAAACCACAGTGTGCTTGTAGTGTTGTGAGGTGATTCTAAGCATATCCAGCATTTGATTTCTTTTTGAGTTCTTTGGAGGACAATTCAGCATCGAATGCTTTTTGAATGGAGTGGGATTGCCACATGGACTTTATACAGCTGGGGTATAGTAGGCGTGGTTGAGTGATTTTTGCAGAGATGTATGGAGCAAAAAACAAGTGCTGGCTGGTTTTGGTATTGGCGGGAAAGCTGGGGAAAGGGTCTTACTACAGTTTGGGTTGTGACAGAAGAAAGAGAGACGGTTGAAGTTGATAAAGGGTTATGTTTGGTTTGTGTACAACGAAAGGGCACTCCACATCTTTCCTCTTTTCATTCTATTTTTCCTTTTCTTTCTTTTATACAATGAAGTTTCCCAAATGGCATAATAGTCCATGTGGTTTATATATTTAATATAACTTAGGGGTTTTGGCTTTTTGTGATCCCTCAAGTTATATTGTTCTTTTGCTTTTTCTTATCGGAGTAGATCTTGATTTTGTTTTGGCTTCGATTTCACCACTTTTCCATCCGTGTCATGTTTTGGTTCTTTTTGATTGGGTTTTTCGTCTTTTGTTGAGATATCCGTACAGCACAACACAATTAGCAAAACAGCTCATACTTTGCATTTGGAGTCCGTTTTTTGTTATTTTAGCTCGTTTTTAAAGGTAAAAGGTATGTGTAATTAAGCAGATACAAAATCCCTCCAACTAAGAGTGTTGCGTGTCCCAGCAATGCTATGAAGTAGAGCACTTGAGAAACCAAAAAATCTTTAATCCCCTCGAGTTATTAACTTGAAAAGTAAGCCAAGCGTTTGTCAAAGGGAATAAAAGAATCAATAGCCTGCCGATATGTCACCGGTTCTCTACAATTTTTATATTTACACAACTACTCTAAATTTTTTTTTTTTTTTATTTATTTTTATATTACATGTTTGACTTCCTTTATTTATCAACAATGGGATCATAGAATGAGAAATGTTCGTAGAATAATCCTACGGGACGTCCTGAGGAATAATTTCATAGTCCCCGATTTTTTTCATTAAGTCAATGATAATGCAATTAAAACAAGATCATTGTCGATATAAGTTAAGATGTTAAGCTGTCATACTTATTGACTTGTTGAAAAATTTTTACTCCTACATGGATATATGATTTGAATGTGTTGTCTCGTTTTTAACTCTAAGCCATCGATCAACTTATTTTCATAGTCATAATTCAAGATGAATCACGACTCAAAGCAACAACTTATTAGGTACTTGTAACTTGATTTTAAACCATAGAACTTTTTGCAACATATTTATTATTTTCATAAGTTCTTAAAACTAGGAATGTGTTGCTTAGTTTGAACACCTACCTAGGCCTCGCTCCCTAGTAGGATATCACAACCAACGACCGGTGTTCTTAGTTTGAAAACCCACCCCGTTGCTAGCGTAGTGGGGAATCACATCAACACCTTCTTCCTAATATGGCTAAGGATCGGTGTCTTAGTTTGAACCCTCACCTAGACCTTTCTTCCAAGTGAGATATCACAACACACCAAATCCCTAGAAGTAAAGACGTCTTAGTTTGAACCCCCACCTCGTTGCTAGCGGAGTGGGATATCACAACACATCTATTACTAGCTCCATATGATCAAATGCATGCTTCATTGGCATTTTATCTTTTAAAACCTTGCTTTTAAAGAATCAAGTTACAGATTTGAAGCTTTTTCTGAAAACATCGATTGACTTAGTTGGATTAAAATGAGCACGTATGATTAGGTGGATTAGAAGCTTATGGGAGAAAAAGAATACAAGTTATTCATATAAGTTTTGAGACGAATCTTGCTTAACACATAAACTTTTATATCTAACTCTATCATTCTTGCTCTTCACCTTATATAAAATTTAAGCAATAGGAATTCGTGAAAGCTTGGCTGAAGGGGACTAGCTTTAGGCTCATTACGCCTGATCGATGTCAAAAATTATTCTTATTTCTACCAAAAGAAAATGTCAAAATGTGACAAAACATTTATTTTAAAAAACATTTTTTTTTTTTTTTTTTTTTATTTTCATTTTCTTTTTTTGGGTATTTTTGCAAAAATTTGGTGAAAACTCGGGGATTACGTAGGTAACATGTTGCAGGCAACAATAAATCGAATATACCCCTCCAAAACTAGCTACTAACAATCGTCCTCGATGTTTTTAAGGGTTACTACGTTTCCTAAGGCCATTTATGAAGTATGCCAAATGATAAAACGTTAGGCGATTAGCATTTTAGGATATCGGGATTCCCAAAATGAAGTGAGGATTGAAAGCTCGAGTGATGAATAGACAAAACCGAGAACACGAGAGCCTTCACACTCAGGGCCAATCTGGACAATTAAACAACACAAACACACAACACGGGAAAGGGAAGAGGCGAGCCTTTCACACAACAATGAAAACACTTATTTTATTTCTATACAATATTACCGATTAGCATGGGGTTGCCCTCCCACGAAGCGTTGTTTGGGTCGCTATGCTTGATCCGGTCACGCTGAATTATTGGACATTTAGGAATGTTTGGAGATCCGGGCCACTACAATTGTGGTATGTTACCCTACAAAAGTAGTATTTATCACGATGACCATTCACTTTAAAGTTGGGCCCGAGTTTTGAGATACCTCGACCTAGTGCCTATGGAAAAACTTGGGGTATGAGAATGGTCTGACTCGGGTTTTTAAGCTTCCTGAGAAAATCTTTAATCTAGAGTTAAAGCAGGCGGACTCGATCACCGACGTTTAAAACCGCAGATTTTTGATCTTGGAGTCGTTTGAATCCTCTTGTTTTATTTATAGATCCAAGAGTTCTCATAAGCTTCATTACGGAGTCATTTAAGTTCATTCAGTTGGAACTTTTATGGTCACCTGCGGTTTTTCAGATCATAGTTTGTATGTTTTTAATGGCCAGTAGGCCTTGTGTTCTACTCTATTGGTAGATGGGGGGGGGGCAGGCTTTTCCGTGGTAAACCAGCTAATATGGGAGTACACCAATGGGTGTTTTGTAAGCGGTGCGGAAGCCCATAAAGCATCTTCCGAGGATTAGATGACCCGAGAGGTACGATTTTCGCTACGGGTCCTTTCAAGAATTCCGTTTCAAACCACGATTGGATACCTCAAAATTGTCCACTTGTTTGTGGTGATACGCTGGTGAGAGACGATGAGTGACTCGATATTTAAGCATGACCTTTGCAAATTGGTTGTCCATTGCCAAAATTGGTTCCGCGATAACTTATGATTGCCGAGGGGTAACGATTCTGGCGAAGAGAGATTTAAGATAATTTGCAAACAACTTGGGCGTCATTGGTGGGGAAGCGCTTTTGCTTCAACCATTTTGATAAATATTCAACGGCCACGTGGTTAGTATTGGTTTGCCTTTGGATGGTTTGGGGAATGGCCCCATAAAGTCAATGCAAACGTCAAAGATTTACAAATTTGGATGGAATTTTGTTGCATCTAATCCCGTTGTGAAATTTTTCCATGACGCTGGCAGAGTTGCAGTAGGTTTAACCAACTCCAGGGGCATCTTGTAGATTGTGGGCCCAAAAGGAATCCGGAATTGAAGACTTTTCTTGTGTGTAGTTAGCACCGTTGATGTCACCGGTTGGGGACCATCGTGGCAAGCATGAGGATGTCTGGGCTTCTTTCCCAAAAATCACAACGTCTCGAAAACTTGATCCGCACAGATTTTAAAGAAAGGAATTTCCAGAAATAATGCTTCAGTCTTTGAAGAATTTTCTTTTTTTGCTTGGTGTTGACATCCCCTTGATCACGAAATTCCGCATGGTAGTTTGCGTGTCAGCAAAACCATGGTGGGGGGAGGTGGTACTCAGTATCACGAACAGCAATGAACTAAGAGTTTCAAGAGGAAACTTTTCATTTATCTTTTTGGATCGAGTGCATTCTCGTGAGGGATTCTCTTGCGTATAGGATGATCAGCTGCTAGGTTCTCAGCTCCTTTCTTTGCTGTGTCAAACTACATCTCAAAGTCGACACTTGAAGGAGCAGACCCACATCGGAGCAATCTCGACCTTAGAATCTTTTTTAGAAAAGAGATACTTGAGGGCGGAATGATCCGTATACACAGTGCTTTTTGTTCATGACATGTTACAGATCGGAATTTTTCGAATGCGTACACCACGGCGAAATATCTTTCTCTGTCGTGGTTTGTGACAGTAGATTCCGCCTCATTATCGTTTTACTTTGCGGTACTGTATAGGACTGAAATGTTTCTCATGACGTTGCCCCAAGACTGTGCACCAATGACGAAAATCGTTTGCATCGCACATAAGTTCAACATGGTTTAACCAGTCTGGGGCAAATCAGGATTGGAGCTCGGTTAGATTCTTTTTGAGAGTGTTAAATGCTTCAATTACATTTTTGGAGAAATAATCGGACGTCTTCTTTTTCATGCCTAATGGGTCATGGGATCGGGCTTATTTTTGGAAATTCTCTCGGATGAATCTTCTATAAAACCCCACCCGGCATGCCCAGAAAAGTAGGACACCTTTTACAGTAGTCGGGGTTGAGGGAGCCTAGCTGATAAAGTTAATCTTAGCTCGATCGACCTCAATAACCGACTTGGAGATTTATGCCACAAGAACAATGCCTTCCTTAACAATGAAATGAATTTTCTCCCAGTTTAGAGCTAATATTGGTGTCTTCACACGCTTAAGCACTCTTTTCCAAGTGGTTAGGCCATGTAGGAAAGAACTTCCAAAACCGGAAAAAAAATAGAAAAGTCAATCCATAAAACACTTCCATCGTTTTTTTCGATCATGTAGTGGAAGATTGCCTATCATACATCTCTGGAATGGGCCTGGTGCATTGCATAGAGCCAAATGGCATGAGCCGGTAGGCAAAGGTTCCGTAATGGGCAGTTAATTGTTGTCTTTTCCTGATCCATTTGGGTCGATGGGGTATTTGGGAAATAAACCGAGAGATACCATCGAGAAAAAAACAATAGTATTCGTTTCCCGCAAGCTCTCGAGCTTTGGTCCATGAATGTAGTGGAAAGTGGTCTTTTGGGTGTGCTTCATTCAACTTTCGGTAGTCAATGCATACCGCATCTTTTGTAACCAATCGAGTGGGAATCAATCATTTTGTTCATTCTCAATACGGTTTAACCACCTTTCTTTGGTACACAGTGTAATCGGGCTTTCTTACCCAGGGCCTATCGAGAGTTAGGGTAAATTATCCACGCGTCAAGAGTTTTTTCAACTTCTTTTTTTTTATGTCTATCGTGGATTTTTTTGTGGGTTTACCGTCTCTGTTGTTGGACCGCTGTGTGTGTAGTCCTCTTCACATTTGAATTTTGTGAGTACAAAATTCTAGGTTATACCTTTGATATCGTAGAGTTTCCAAGGAGGGCTTCGCTTGTGGGACTGCAACACCTTTATTGAGAGCGGCTTTCCCCCGACACTCAAAAATTTTTAGCAATGATGACTGGTAACTTGTTGTACCCTCCAAAAAATGCATATTCGATGGTGGGGTGGTAAGTCCTTGAGTGCATTCTTGGGGAGATTAATCAACTCGATGTTTCATCGGTTTTGCGTTCACAAATCTTAAGTTCTTTTCTAAATCTCAGAAAATAATTTGCATTGTTGGGAAGTGGTGATAAGGGCTCACTATTTAGGATAGCTTCAAGAAGAAGAATGTCCTTCTCGGGCTCAATCGGTATCATCAATTCCTGACTTATATGAAGTATCAGAAGTACAGCCTCGCATTTCTTCAAGAATGAAATAACTACTCGAATGGAGGGAGGGTGGGACGAAGTGTATCATCAATTGGTTCAAGTATGGAACGGAATTTCCATTTGCTTTAATATTCCGAGGAAACCTAAGACTCTTGAGATATTCCTCACATGCGTTATCAATAATAAGGTTGACCTTGTTAATGATTCATGGCATAGTAGGAGAAATTTTTCGTTTCACAATATTTGAAAGTCACGGATTGGTTATCATGTCTTTAAGGTCATCTCTTCCAACGTTGTACATCAATCAAGGCTCTTGCCGTTCTTAAAAATGGTCTTCCTAAAATCAACGGGACTCTAGGGTCGGCATCATAGTCAACTACCACAAAATCGGCTGGAAAGTAGAAGGTTCCAACCTTCACAAAAACATTTTCGGCTATGCCGGTGGGAGTGGAAGTTGATCGGTCGGCTAACTCGAGTATCATCTTAGTTTTGGTCAGTCCTTGGAGATTAAGCTTTTCAAAAACTGAGAGTGGCATTAGATTGATGCTTGCACCGAGATCGGCCAGGGCTAAGCATTCATCCAACTCTGGAAAATCACACGGTATCAGAAATCTACCCGGGTCTCCTAATTTTTCGGGAAATGTCTTTAGGATGACTGCCGAGCAATTTTCATTAACCGGTGTTTTGGTTAATTCCAAGATCTTGTCTTTGTTGTTCAAAAGCTTTCTGAACATCGGAGCAAACTTAGGCATGTGTAGGAGAGCATCTGCGAAGCTCAGCTCGAAATGGAGATTCCGAAAAATTTCCATGAATTTCAAAGCTAAAAGGTCGTCCTTTTTGCTGATTTTCTCCTTGTTTACCCTAGATGGATATGGTAAAGTCGTTTTGGTTCTAGGCATGACAACTGGTTCATCATCATGGACTATTGGAGGTTGGACGTCTTTGGTACTTCCGTTAGGAAGCACCGTGTCCTTTGTTACCTCGGTTTCAACTTCCACCACCGGCGGTGGAATTTGAGGTCCATCATATGAAACACCGCTTCTGGTGGTGATTGCTTTCAATTCACCCTTCGGGTTAGCAATGGTGTTGCTAGGAAGAGAACCCGAACTTGAAGTAGAAGCTTGGTTGGAATTTACGATTTTGGTGAGCAAGTCGGTTATGTTGGTCATTTGGTTTTTCATGTTTTGCATAACCGCATCATTAGCATTGACATAGCTCTCAAAATTAGGTTTTGACACACCCGAAGCTTGATGAGCTGGAGCTTGGTAAGTTGGGTGTTGATTAACCGGGGGTTGATACATTGGGGCTTGTTGTTGAACCTGGGGTCATTGGATTTGACCCTGGTTGTAGCCATTCCCACGGTTCTGGTTTTGGTTCTGGTTCCAATGATTCTGATTGTTGGCTTGGCTGTTGTGATGCATGGGAGGAAAACCGGGTGGTCTGATTTGGTTTGCTATCGGTAGCGGACGGTAACCAGAATTTCCTTGGTTGAAATTGGCTGTGGCTGCTTGCGAGACGTATTCTTGGATGTTATCTCGGTAATTGTTGCTATCGGTAGCCGGACAATTACGATATGAGTGGGCACCACCGCAGGTAACACAACTTTGCTCAACCGCTTTTACGGGAGCGGGAGCTGGAACTGGAGATGTCTGCTTGTCGAGAAGTAGAGCTCTAACCATATCTTTCAATTCAGCAACATCGGGAGATACACCGGAGGTGGAAGCGCTCGTACTCACTTTAGCAACAATGGCTTTGCTTCGGGAGTTACGAACTTTGGACTTGCTTTCGATGATGCTTGAGCAATCAGCGGGCCTTTTGTCCAAAAAGTTACCACCTGCGGCGGAGTTCAAAGAGTCTTGATCATTAACATTTAAGGCATTGTAAAATGTATCAAGTTGGTGAAGCTCCGAGAATCCATGATGTGGACATGCTCGGAGAAGATCTTTGAATCGATCCCAAGCCTCACTAAACGACTCATCAAATCTTTGTTTGAAATTGGTTATTTCGTTCCGAAGATTTGTCATTTTAGAAGGTAGGAAAAACTGATTTATGAATTTAGCAACGAGTTCATCCCATGTCTGAATTGATCGAGGGGGTTCTTTCTCAAGCCATATCCGGGCTGCCCCCTCGAGAGAGAAAGGAAAAAGCATCAACTTAATTGATGTGGTCGGGACATTAGGATATCTCAAAGTAGAGGTGATTTTATTGAAGTAACGGATGTGGGCATGTGGGTCCTCTTTGTCATGTCCGAAGAACTGCTTGTTCTGGACAAGAGTTAGCAACCCATGCTTGATCTCAAAATTTGCTGCTGCGATTTCAGGAACAACAATTGCGTCCTCGTATCCCTCTGTGGGAGCCTGGAGCAATTCTGCCATAGTTTGATTATCAGCCATCGTATCTTTTGGAGGTTCAACAAGATTCAGAGGAACTTGTTGTTGTTGTCGTAGTTGTTGTCGTATCGTAGACGACGAGCTTGGGAACGAGTGCGCATGCACTAAAATAGAGAACAAGAAGAGTATTTTTGGTTTTTTTTTTCAGTTTATTCACAATCTATTTTAAACGGACTGACTAATTTGTACTGAGTATATATCAGCAGTTAGCTTTGCGAATAAACTTGTTGGAACTTTGATACATATCTCATGTCAGTGGTCATCTGAGGCATGCAAGCTCCAATGATATATAGTCGAGTTTAATTCAGAGAAATAGTAGGACTTAATCTTAAGGACCCAATGAAACCATCAAGTTGGTGGGAGAGAAGCGGAAACTCAAATATTCAATAGCAGCTCTTTTTTCTGAACGACGGAATTCATTAAAGCTACCCAGAAGCTAGGAAAAGATTATGATTGCTTTGAAATCCAATAACATCACCAAGTTGCATCCCCAGATCGCCACTTAGTAATGTCTGAAATCAAAATAAAATCTAGCAAATAGCGAGGTTCCATAATCTTATTGAACAATTTAACTTTATGTAAGAAAATTTTAATAACTTTATTTTAATGTAACAATTAGAATGATTTTAGAATAATATCATTAACCTCCAAGTACGCTTGTTTTAGCTACAAATTTGATTTAACACAAGCAAAGAGAGTTTAAATGCCGCCAAAATATGGCCTAAAAATTTCACTTCCAAGTACACAGATTCTCTATATTTTATAGCCTTTATAAAAGTATATAGTCTTGTAAAATATGACTTCAATTTCCCACAACAAATTTTAATAACAAAAGCATAACATTTTGTAAAAGTAGCTCTTCTTCGTTTATTAGATTGATGATTTTGTGTTTGAAATGTCCAGGATGAATGATGGCACTAAAACTGATAAAAATAAGCAAAAGCACATAAATATAAGCAAAGAAAATAAGCTAGGACAAGAATAAAAGCTAGGAATGGCAAAAACACTTAAAACTTTTACACTAAGGCACAAATAAGCTCAAATAAACTTAAGACAAGCTAAATAAGCTAAACTAACTCTAAATAAGCAAATGCAAAAAGCAATTAAGCTAAATTAAACAAGATAAACATAACATAAAACAACATACTGAAACAAGTTTTAAAACTGACAGTACCAATCTTGGAGTTAGTACTGTGCTAGGCTAAAAGTAAGTACTGTTAGCTAAGGTTAGGTACTAGCAGAGCTGAACAGACTCAAAGAATTAATAAATAAGCAAACAAGCTAAAACAGAAGTTCACCTAACCTTAATAAACACTTAGTAATTAGAATAAGCAACTAGAATGAACTACAATTGCAAATAAGCTAAAAAGCTACAAACTGATATATTATTGAAAATACTTTAAAAAGGAAAACAAGCTTAAATAAGTAAACAGCAAAGGAAAATGATTTAATATACTCTAAAAAGCTAAGGAAAAGGAAGACAAGCTGAAATAATAAGCTGATAAGCTAAATTGAACAAACAGTACTAACAGTTTTAACTGACAGTACTAACTTGGAGTTAGTACTGCTAGTGTAAGTTAATACTGTTA
Source organism: Tanacetum coccineum (assembly GCA_026074375.1). NCBI lineage: Eukaryota > Viridiplantae > Streptophyta > Magnoliopsida > Asterales > Asteraceae > Tanacetum > Tanacetum coccineum. The sequence goes on from BQNB010002181.1 coordinate 106,075, forward strand.
GCTTTGAAATCCAAGAAAATGAACTAGCAGTACTAACTTAGAGTTAGTACTGGTAGATTTAAGTTAATACTGCTCCAAAAGTGAACTAGCAGTATTAACTTATAACTAACAGTTTTAACAAGTAAACTAACAGTACTAAGCAAAATAAGCAGTTCTACAATCAATAAGAAGAAGAGAGAGAGACTTACACCACCCTTGCTCAAAACAGGGGTCAAACAAAAAGTCTACTAGCTCTAGCTTGTATTAAAACATGCTAGTTGAGAAGTCCAAAAGCCCATCCAACACTGGATATCATCCCATGACATAAGCTGTGGTATATTTGAGAGTGATACTTATGATTTTCTCTTAACTACTTAACTTTTTATTTTCACTTAATGAAGACAGCCTATGAGTAAGCTGTGATGAGAACTTCTTGAACACAAAACAATATATTTAAGAAACTTAACACTGGTATTGTAATATTGACTTTAAAAACTTCAAACTTGCATTAATCTTGAAAGTGTTACAAAGATGAAAGTAAAAGCTGTAAATTACTTGAAACACACTGAAAATAAGCTAAATTATTTTTTTAAGATTAAAAACTAAAAACTAACATTATATGGTTTTTGGCTTACAAAAAGCTCTATTTATAGCCGAAGTCTTCAACTTGCAGCTTGCTCTTCTTTGGAGAGCAAAAACGAAGTGTGCTTGTTGTGTGAGGTAAGTCCTAAAACAAATCCCAGCCTTCAATCCCTTTTGTGCTTCTTTTGAAACAATCTTAGCCATCGAAAATGTTTTGGGAATGGTGAGGGATTGCCAACATGGACTTTTATACAGCTGGGGGGAAAATGTAGGGTGGATGAAATGATTTTGGCTAGGGAGAGAAGTGGTTTTGCAGGGAAGAAAGTATGGGGCGACATACCAGTTGTAACTGGGTTTTGGGGCGGGAAAGAAGACTTTTTTGGGGGAGTTGGCAGTTTGGTCCCCTCAATTTGTATAACTTAAATGTAATCTCTACCCGGTTTGCAACTTTGATCCCTCCTTTCTATAACATTTGTAATCAACTTAGACTTGGCAGTTTTAGCCCCTCAAGTTGTATTTTCTTCATTTTGATGACTTTTGACTTTGCCCTCTTTCTACTCCGTGCTTGGAATTGCTTGCTTTTGGCTTTCTTTTTGCTCTTTTCTTGAATATCCGTTTCCTGCACAATACAAATGCAAACATACAAATACAATGTAATTTTTGGTACGTTTTTAGTCATTTCGGCCTGCTAAAGAGAAAATGCTATGTGTAATTTCATAAACACATACATGTCCTAGAATGTTATATAAACTATAAAAACAACAACTTTAACTCACAAACATGAGAATCAAAGAGTGTCAAAATAAGACCATAAACCTCAAAACAAACTTTTGATCTAAACTAACCAAGGAAACGCCCACACAATCTAGCTAATCGTCCCATTGGCGTTGATACCAATTGTAGTATATCATGATACATAATCGACAAGCATGGATGATTAGGCGTTGGCAAATTATCTAGAGAGAGAAGTGAGGTTTCTAGTGAGGAGAAAAAACCAAAGAAAGCTTGTGATAAAATGAACACCAACCCCTTCCCATGGCTGGAAAGAGGTTATATACATGAGTGTTTTATGCGCTAAAGGGGCTTAAGTAAGGCTTACAAGTGGGCCTAAAGGCCCACCCAATACAATAGTTATACGCTTACAATTAGAACAACGAGCTATTCTATTCTAGATTATCACGGGAGACCGAGTCTTTTTCATAATCCTAACACCAGCCAAGGGAGTAGTCTACTACATCACCGGCCACACTCTATTTTGGGAATTTTAGGTAAATATTTGGAAACAGATAAGGTTAAATCCTCACAATATGTAACAAGGGTTATTATGAGCGGGTTATGTATCAAGTAATTTCACAAAAGTATGCTTGAATTTTTTTTAATTGAGCATAATTTAAGCATTTGTGTGAAGAATAGACAAGTCCCTACTTCAATTCCCCATCCCCCACTTGAATTATACAACGTCCTCATTGTATATATAAAACATTAAATACGGGAATTAAAAAGAATTAGAATAAGAAACTCCCCTGATATTTGCTCGGTAGATTCTCCATGTATATTTATTAAGCAAGAATTTATGTTGAACAGCCACCTTGAGGTTTCAATACTCCAACACTTCAAGATCTCCAGATTTGTAAATTCTCTACCAATATTTGTTGATATTTCTTTCACGAGGTCCTGTATAAAATATAGGAAAAAAAGGTGCATTCCTATCTTGGTACCTATGGTTAATTTAAACTAAACTAAACAAACTAAATACGAGTCAGTCTGTTGAATTTCTCTAACAATCCAACCCACATCTCACTTATTGTTCTTGGTTGATCTTAAGATTACTAGTATTCTACACATGGAAAACTAGATGAACTTGGCTATTACTTGGCAGCTCTAATTTATAAGCTACTGCTCCCACCTTAGCCAAAATCATGAAAGGGTCATAGTACTTTAGTAAGAGTTTTTGTTGTTGCTCTTTCATGATAATCACTTGTCTGTGGGGTTGCAACTTCAAGTACACCCACATTCCCGCCTCAAATTCCCTCTTAGACCTTTTCCTATTAGCATAAACTTTCATTCTTGTCCTGGAATATTTTAAGGTGGAACTTGATTATTTCAATAGTAGACTCTCTGGCTTGTAGAGTCCTATCAACCACCACCACAACACTTTCACCAGCAAAGTAAGGAGTATGCAGTGGGGGTGTTTGGCTGTACACTTCTTCAAAAGGAGTAACATTAATTGAAGAGTGTTTGTTTGTGTTGTACCAAAACTCAGCTAGATACAACCATTGCACCCACTCCTTAGGTTTATCCCGGTCATACACCTCAAACAACACTCTAAGCACTTGTTCACCACTTTAGTCTGACCATCAGTTTGAGGATGGTAGGCTGCAGACATCTTCAATTCCACTTTAAGCAGCTTAAAAAGAGATTTCTAAAAGTTACTCAAGAATATAGCATCTGTATCACTCACAATAGAACTTGGTAACCCATAAAGCTTGTACATAGTATCCACAAACACTTGAGCTACAGAACTTGCAATGTATGGATGACTAAGTGCCATGAAATGGGCATATTTGCTAAGTCTGTTAACTACCACAAAAATAACTGACTTTCCTTGTGATTTAGGCAGACCCACAATAAAATTCATAGATATCTCACTCCATACTCTTCCTGTTATTGGCAATGGTTGTAGAAGTCCTGGATAAGCACATAAGTCAGGCTTTTGCCTTTGATAAACATCACACTCTCTTATGAACCTCTTAACTCCTTTATGCATTCCTTTCTAGTAGAATAGAGTGCCAATCTTATGCCCTGTGACATTGGTTCCTGAATGACCTCCTATTGCATCAACATGGAAATGTTTGATGATAGTAGTCCTAAGCACTTTATCACTGCCCACTACTACCTTCCCTTTTCCTTTTTAACACAGCTCTTTCCCAAGTATACTAATCACCACTGTAAGTTCCATCAACCAACTACTTAATCTTTTCTTGTACTGCACTGTCTTGCACATAACTATCCTTAACTTTTTGCAGCAAATCACTTGTAATGGTAGATAAAATCAAGGAGTTTAACTCAGCACTGCCTTCTACCTTTGATAATGCATCTACCACTATATTTTTACTTCCTTTCTTATATGATATCTCATAGTCAAACCCCAAGAGCTTAGGCAACCATTTAGCTTGAAAGGGAGTTGTCAATCTTTGATCCAACAAGTACTTTAAGCTGAAATGATCTGTTTTAATCTTGAATGCTTGTCCATCAAGTACCCCTTCTATTTTTCCACAGCCAACAACACAACAAGAAATTCCTTTCCATAGGTAGACAAAGACTGGTGTTTGGGAGAAATGGTTTTGCTTAAGTAAGTAATAGGATGTCCTTCCTATTGCAATACATCACCAATTCCAAGTCCTAAGGCATCTGTTTCCATTGTAAAAACCTTCTGAAAGTTTGGAAGAGCTAAAACTGGGGCTTGGGTCATAGCTTGATTGAGTTCATTAAAAGAAATTCCTTTTCATAGGTAGACAAAGACTGATGTTTTAGAGAAAGGGTTTTGCTTAAGTAAGCAATAGGATTTCCTTCTTGTTGCAATACTACACCAATTCTAAGTCTTGGGGCATCTGTTTCCACTGTAAAACCTTTTGAAAGTTTGGAAGAGCTAAAACTGAGGCTTGGGTTATAGCTTGCTTGAATTCTATAAAAGCAACTTATACAAACTCATCCCATTCAAATGCATTTTTCTTGAGTAACCTTGTAAGTGGTTTACTGATTATAGCATAATGCCTGATAAACCTCATATAGTAACCAGTCAAACCCAAAACCCCCCTCAATTGCTTGACTGTTTGGGGTACTGGCCAATTCACCATTGCTTCTCTTTTTGTAGGATCAGTAACCACTCCTTTTGCAGTTATAAAATGCCCTAGATATTCCACCTTATTGACTCCAAAGTAGCATTTACTCATCGTAGCAAACAGAGAGTGTTCTTTCATGACTTGTAGCACCTTTTCTAAATGCTCCAAATGCTCTTCTTCACTTTGACTGTATATTAGGATGTTATCAAACAAAACCAGGAAAATTTACTTAGGAAAGGTTTGAAGACTAAATTCATAAGTAATTGAAATGTAGTTGGTGCATTAGTGAGTCCAAATGGCATCACTAAATACTCATAATGCCCTTCATGAGTCCTAAAGGCAGTTTTGTGAATATCAGCTTCATTCATCCTGATTTGATGGTATCTTGACCCCAAGTCTAACTTTAAGAATACTTTTGCTCCATTTAGTTCATCGAGTAATTCTTCAATAACTGGAATGGGAAACTTTTTTTATAGTGTGCTTATTAAGTTGCATGTAGTCTACACACATTCTCCAAGAGCCATATTTTTTCTTTACCATCACAATGGGAGAAGAAAAAGAACTTTGATTGTCCCTAATTAAGCCAGCATTTATCAATTCTTTCACCATAAGCTCTATTGCATCTTTTTGGTTGGGTAGGTATTTATAAGGTCTGATGTTGATAGGTGCAGTGTTTGGTAGCAAAGGAATGGTATGATCATGAGACCTTAAGGGTGGTAGTTCTTATAAGGACTCAAATACTGAGGGAAAAGTGTTAAGGAGTGTTTGGATTTGTGGATTTTGTTGTTATGTACTTACAGTCATTTGAATTAAAGTGATTGGACACACACATATAGCCATAGAACTAACTTTAGCCCCCATTTGACTCAAAGAACCCTTTACTTGTTTGTCATGCATCTACTGCAGGGTTGACTGTGATGTACCCCTCAACACATATTTCTTGCCATTCCTTACAAATTATATAACCAAAATTTTGAAATCACACTGTATAGTTCCCAAAGTGGATAACCATTGTATTCCTAGCACCATTTGACAACCACCCAAAGGCAAGATTATAACATCAGCTACATAAATCTTTCTTTGTAATTCCCATTGAAAATCTTTGCACTCATACATGCTTTACATCACTTTTCCATTAGTAACTGACACTTGTAATGGACACATCTTCCTCATTTTACAACCCAATTTCTTGGCCACACTTAAGTCCAAATTTTTTTGGGTACTTCCAGAATCAACCAAGATATACAACAACTGTTTTCCCACATATCCTCTAATCCTCATGGTCTGGTAATTTGGCACCCCAGTCATGGCATTAAGGGATATTTGTGGTCTTACTGATTCTTCTTCTTCCACTGTATTCACCACCCCTTGTTCTGTTAATACACAATCTTCATCCTCCTCAAACATCTCCTCATTAGCTACCATTTCCAAAGAACACATTTGCCCACTACATTTATGTCCAGGACTATATCTTTAATCACAATAGAAACATAGATACTTTTTCCTTTTTTCTTCCAATTCTTGTTGAGTTAACTTCTTAAAAGGTCTGTTTGGCAGAGCATTAGTGACATTTCTTGCTACAATTCCCCCACCCTTATTAAAATTGCTACCGATGACATTACTTTTAGGAGTAGGCAATATTGGTGCATGTCTAGTTTTTGATACAGAATTGTTAGCCTCTTGTAATTTAGACAAAACACATCAATCAAGTTAGTAGGCTTAAACATTCTAACAGCATAAGCAATATCCTCCTTCAACCTCCCCCCCCCCCCAATGAATAAGCTAACGACATAAGATTTACTTAATTCAACTTTATTTAATAGTTCTTCAAAGGAGTCTTGATATACCTGAACATTAGTAGTCTGCTTGAGGTTCTTTAACTCCACCATTGGGTCTTCAAACACTGATTCAAACCTCTTTTTGAGTTGAGTTTCATAGACACCCTAAGTAACCACTTCACTAAATATTCTCATAAACTGCTTGTGCCAATTGAGAGCTTTACCAAACACATGCATGCATACCAGTCTTAACCTCTATTCATCATCCCCAATTTGATCCATTTCAAAGAACTTATTGATTCGATATAAAATATATATATAATATATTAAAATACAAAATTAGTAATAGTAAAGAGAGTGTCCCGTTTGATATGACAATTACTTGAGGACAAGTAATAGTTAATCTCCCGGATGTCGTATCCCGACGAGAGATGAATTTGAAATTCACGAGAATGTTTCGTTTGATGCTTGAATGACAAATATTTTGGTTTTGGTTTTGAACTAAATATAAAATAATACTAAACTAGATTATACTAATTAACAAATAAGCAAAGCAATTAAATGAAAAGAACTATATAAAAAGATATGCTTGCTAAGTGATGTGAAAAGTTCATTAAGTGTGAATTAAGGTCTATTAACGAATTAATTTCCTTTGAAAAGATAATTATCTCACAACGTTGGTTTATTTTGACAAAAATCTCTCAAAAAGATATTAATTACTAGATGTGTAGTTTGATTATTTTTTCGGCTTTTGCCCTTCAAAATATTCAAACTATAAATCTAAATAATCGAAGATTATTAATTAATTAAACCCTTTTTCAAATCCTCACTTAATTCCCAATTCACAATATCACTTAACAAACACTAATTAAACTACTCACTAGCAACAATCATTCTAATAAGCATCAACATATTATAAAACTACAAATTATGCTACTTTATACTATTGATTAAAAAGAGGGAAGAAGATTAGAACCCGAATGATGAAACCGATTCGAATATTACACCACCCGCTCTTATAAACTTAATTAAACTTTTAAAGTTTAAGACTTTATTAGTTTTAATTTCACTAATTAATCAATAAAGTTTTGAGCTTTATTAATTAATAAGCTAGGTAAAAACTTAAAAAGTTTGTAACTTTAATAGTGAAACTAGTTTAAAGAACCATAAACTCCTCGCTTAAGTGTAGAATAAGATCCATCAATAATAAAACAAACAAAGTTAAAGTGCACAATAAACAATAAGCTATTAAGACAAATTAAGATTGATATTATTCTAAAGACAATAAGATAATAAACATGAAAACTTTAGATCTAAATCCACCCGAAACTAAGGTGTTCAATCAAGTGAACTCGGATCGGGTATGATTAATGATTTAGAAATAAGAAAAAAATAAGCTAGAATTAAAAAGCAACAAACTTTATGCTAGAAAATAAGCTAAAAATAATAGATCCAAATCCACCCGAAACTAAGTTGTTCAATCAAGTGAACTGATTAAGGATTGGATCTAGAAAAAAAAGCTTGAATAAAAATAAGCAATCAAAAATAAGCTCAAATAATCTCAATCGAAAACCTCTAAATCGAAAACAATGTAAAATAAGCTAGTCTAAATAAGCTATGAAAGTAGCTAATTAGAATATAAGCTTAAGAGATCGGATCTAAAAAATAAGCTATAAGCTAAAAAGAAAGGAGAGAAGAGATGAGAAAATAAGCATAAGAAATAAGCTAAAAATAACACCAACCTTTACCAAAAAGCATCTTCATTAAACTATAATAAGCCATTACAATAAGTTGGAAATAAGCTATAAATAAGCTACCACTATTCTACTCCTACTCCTAAAACTATACTACTCTACTATGAAAAATAAGCTAAATCCTCACCCCCCTTAAATGAGCTGCTACGTGTGATTTATATAGCCCAAGCCCCTCAGGGGTATTTTCATCATTTTAGGTGGTTCAGACGCGTTATAGTGCAAAAGTGGGGGGTATTTTCGTCATTTCATCATCTACCAACCGCCTCATTATTGCTTCGGATCTCCACATGACAACCTCGGACTGACACACTCTTACCTGAACTGACACGCGCAGGATGACACGTGTCATCACCTAATTGGCTAATAGTCATGCAGCTCTGCCACCTCGTACCTAGGACTAACATGTCAGTCACCTGCAACAAATGATTAGCACCGCCACGTGGCGGTTAATAATTGGCCAGCCGTCACCTGAGCTATCACCGGAGCATCCACCGATCAACGGTGGTCAAGGGTGGCGGCCAACGACGGTCAACGGCGGCAAACCATCGTTGACCACCGCCGGGCCAACGATCAACCACCGGTCAACGGTGGTTGACCGCCAGTCAAACAGGTGGGTCAGGGTGCCACGTGGCATGCCACGTGTGCCCACGTGTCAGCCACGTGGATGCTGACGTGGATAATAGACGAGAAGTCTAAACCCAGGGTCGAACTCGGGACGTCCCGAGTAAAGACTCAAGAGACACCCCAAGGACCAACTGAGCTAGACTAACTGGTATGTGCTTAATTACACATACTATTCACCATTAATAACGGACTTAAAAGACTAAAAACGTACCAAAAATACATCGTATTTGTATGTTTTGCATTTGTATTGTGCAGGAAACGGATATTCAAGAAAAGGAACAAAAAGAAAGCCAAAAGCAAACAAAACCGAGCACGGAATGAAAAGGACAAAGTCAGAAGTCATCCAAGTGAAGAAAATACAACTTGAGGGACTAAAACTGCCAAACCTCAAGTTATATTACAAGAAATAAAAGGGAAGGGTCAAAATTGCAAGTCGGGCAAAGATTGCATTCAAGTTATATAACTTAAGGGGACCAAACTGCCTACTTACCCATAAAGCCATCTTTCCCGCCCCATCAAAAACCCAGGTACAACTTGGATGTCTTCCCATACTTCCCACCTGCAAATCCACTCGACACCCTAGCCAAAATCATTTCAACCACCCTACTATTTCCCCCCAGCTGTATAAAGGCCATGTTGGCAATCCCTCACCATTCCCAAAGTATTTTCGATGGCTGAGATTGATTCCAAAGAAGCTCAAAAGAAATTGAAGGCTGAGATTTGCTTTAGAATTACCTCACACAACAAGCACACTTGGTTTTTGCTCTCACAACAAGAATCACACAGCTGCAAGTCCCAAGAGATGAAGACTTACGTTATAAATAGACTCTTTTGTAGAACCTTTCCGGAGTTAGTTTTTATGTTTTTTAAATCTAACCATAACTTACAATTTTATCAGTCCACTTCAGCTTTTTACCTCAAGCTTTGTAACTCTTTTCAATATTTAATGCCAATTTGAGATTTTTAAGTCAATTTACAATTCCATGTGTTCTACTAACAAACACACTTTGGAAAACTTCATTTTCATAACTTAAAACACCTTTATTCATTTGATTTCCATACCCAAGCCCAACTTTATCCCTAGCACTCATTTGACTATTTAGCAAAATATTAAGATTTTTAGAAAAGTTGTGCCATTTTTCTACTTTAGCTTTTAAATCTTCTTTTTCTTTTTCAGCTTCTGCCAATAGTTTCTTATGGTATGTAAGGTGATTGATAGTTTTAACACACTATATTATATTAAAACACAAAAGTATAGAGAATATTTCCCAAAGTAGCCCTCTAGGAAAATTCTTATACAAATATATATAATAATAATAATATACGTATGTTTACCGGGAAGAATGCTTTCCCGGGTCGTTTCCCCAACGACTTGTGAAATTGAAACCACGCCTTAGTTTGGATGATGATTTGAATGAGAGAAAAGATATTTTTGATTATCTATAACTACCAATTAAAAGCAACAATTAAAATAAGAACACAAAAGCAATTAAATACTTAAAACAATTAACGGGAAACAAATAAAACGCGACGAATAAACAAGTAAGACAAAATTAAACCTTAAAAATGCAAACTAAATTTCTAAACCTAAATTAGGGCAAAAGAAAATTTTAAGAAAAAGAAAAATATTTTTTTGATTATTTTTGAATTTATTATGAATTAAAAGCTATTTTTTAATCTAATTAAATCTAAATAAAAATAGAAATAAGTACTAAAAATTAGGGAAAAATGATTTTTTAAACTTAGTAAAAGTCTAAAAGTAACTTATAAAAACTCACCCCGGGAGAAAACTATTTTTTTACCTATTTTTAAATTAAAATCTATTTTTAAAATTAATAATATAAAGGCTTTTAAAAATGAAAATAAAAATCTAAAGAGTGTGGGGGGTCCGATGCAAAATGATTTTTTGAATCCCCCCCGCCTCCCTAAACCCCTACACACGTCATTTAATATAATGATAAAAAAAACTAATCTTCTCTTTTCCTTCCTCCTCGTTCTGTTAGATTTGGTGTATACGGGAGAGGAAGAGTTTTAGCATTATTAAATTTCTTTTAGGTTTACATTCAGAAAATTCCATATCACACATAAATTTTATTTTCATTAATAATCCTTTAATTTTAAACTAAGCCCCCCACTCTCAAAACACTTTAAAAATAGTAAAAAATAGTTTTTGAGTTTTTAAGTTACTTAGACTTTACTAAGAAAAAACAATCATAAATTTTTTAAAAATAAAGGGGACATCTTTGCTATTTATTAAGGATATTACTTAGATTAAAATCGCTTTTAATTCATTACTAAATTCACAAAATATTGTGTGTGTGAAATATTTTTTTCTTTTTCTCTAATAAATTTTCTTATTGCCCTAATTTAGGTTTAGAAAATTTAGTTTTGCATTTTAAGGTTTAAATTTTGTTCTAACTTGTTTTTTGTCTCGTTTTATTTGTTTCCCGAGATCTGGTAAACAGGAGGACTCTAAAGCTTTGGTGACTCTTGATGGAGAAGGTGTTGATTGGACCAGTCACTCAGAAGATGAACAGGAGAACTATGCTTTCATGGCTTGCAACAGTTCAGGTTCAGACACAGAGGTAACTTCTTGTTCCAAAGAATGTAAAGAGTCTTATGTTAAACTTAAAAAATTGTATGATGAACAGAGGGAACAACTTGGAGATGCCAGTATAGAAATACAGGCATATACTCAAGCTTTAAAGAAAGTTGAAGCACAATTAGTTGCTCATCAACAAAGTCAACTTTGGTATGAGGAAAAGATAAGGTTTATGAAAATTGACTTAGATGATAAAACTGATGTCCTTACATACCATAAGAAACTATTGGCAGAAGCTGAAAAAGAAAAAGAAGATTTAAAAGCTAAAGTAGAAAAATGGCACAACTCTTCTAAAAATCTTAATATTTTGCTAAATAGTCAAATGAGTGCTAGGGATAAAGCTGGGCTTGGGTATGGAAATCAAATGAATAAAGGTGTTTTAAGTTATGAAAATGAAGTTTTCCAAAGTGTGTTTGTTAGTAGGACAAGTGAAACAGAAAATAGTCCTGTGAATGATAGATATGCAGAGGGGATGCATGTTGTTCCCCCTCCAATGACAGGGATTTACATCCCTTCTGGACCTGATAAAGAAATAGATGACTCACAATTTACATATGGTCCAAAGCAATCTAAACCTAGTGAATCTGATGCTAGAAGCAGTGACTTTAATTCTTGTGAATCCAATTGTAGTGAAGAAACACATGAATCTATGCCTGAACCAGTTGTCAATGAACCCAAAGTAGTAAGTGAACCTAAAGTTTGGAATGATGCTCCTATCATTGAGGAGTATGAATCAGATAGTGAAGATGAACATGTGTCTCTACCCTCAAAAGAACAGGAAACACCTAGTTTTGCTAATACTATTAAGCATATAAAAACTCCTATGAAAACTGTTATAAAAGAAAACACATGTAGTCAGACTCCTAAACCTGATTGTAGTGGTTTAATGTCTAAAAAACTGGGTTTGGGATATGGGTATACCAAAAAGGCATGTTTTGTATGTGGAAGTTTTAGCCATCTTATTAGAGATTGTGATTTTCATGAGAAAAGGATGGCTAAACAAGCTGAATTAATCAATAGGATGAGTAAGGGGTCTAGTCAAAGGGAGATTAGGCCAGTATGGGACAATGTGCAAAGAATGAATCATCAAAACCAATTTGTTCCAAAAGCAGTACTAACTAGAACTGGAAAGATTCCAGTTAATACTGCTAGAACTAGCGGTACTAACACAGTTAATACTGCTAGGCATAATTTTAACAGACAGGCAGTACCAATTAATGCTGCTAGGAAAGTTAATACCGTTAAGCCTATTGTGACTAATGCTAGACCAAAAGCTGGCTTTCATAACTCTGTTTCACCTTTTAGAAAGTCATTTTATAGAACAACAGCACTTAGAACAAATTTTTCAAAACAAAAGGTTAATACTGCTGAGGTAAATGCAGTTAGTGCTGTTAAGGGAAAAAGGGAAACTGCTGTTAAGTCCTCAGCAGGTTGTAATTGGAGACCCAAAAGACATTACTGGAACCAAGTCTCCAAATACAATGGTGGATCAAGTCTTAGAAAATGTTTCACTTTCAAAGATCCACTAGGCAGACTCAAGCCCAAACAGGCTTGGGTCCCTAAGAGAAACTAATCTCTTATATTTAATGTGCAGGATTATCCACATAGAGCTTTACAGAACAAAGGGATTGTTGATAGTGGATGTTCCAGGCACATGACTGGAAACAAGGCCTCCCGCCCCCCTAAACCCCCCCTGCTGAATAATCAAGATTAATGGTGTCCTGTTTTGCTTTAGGAGAATAAAGGTTACATAACTGTAAGGGTTTTAGTTCTAGGTTGTTACTATTGGGATTATCAATCCATAAGCAGCAATTAGTTAAGGGGAGCAAATGCTGTGTTGTAACAAGTTTGGTATGTTATGCACAAAGAAGGATTCTGGTAATGGTGATGATTTACATGGAGTTATTTGGGATATAAAGAGTAATTACAGAGAGATATAGACGGTACTAAAGCACTCTTATTGCCGAACTTGTTGAACTCTTGTTTAACAAAAGTTAGTACCGACAGTGTAATTTTTGTACCGATGGGCAAAGTTAATACCGCTAAAGAGCCGTTGGAGAAAATACTGCCAAGGGTCTAAAGTGTAACTTGTAACGATTTCTTCGCTCTTAGGTTTATTTTACCTATATAAGCCCATCTAAATTGAAAAATTCACTCACGTAATCTCTCTTAATTACTCTCCTTCTTCAAACCCTAATCTCTCTTAATTACTCTCCTTCTTCAAACCCTAATCTCTCACTCATCGACGATCATAAATTCTACAACCATGGCTATTCTTGAATCGTGCCCTAAACACAATATGATTGCTTATCTAGAGAAGACTGATGGAAATGCACAGTTTCATGAGATTATTGACTTTTTTACACGAAGCTCTATTCATTATGCTCTCACTGTAAGTCCTGTAATCTCTACTACGTTTGTTGAACAGTTTTGGACATCTGCTAAGTCCCAAACAATCAATAATGTTAGATATATTAATGCCACAGTAGCTGGCAAGCCTGTAACTATCTCCGAAGCATCCATACGAAGTGATCTTCGTTTTGATGATGCTGATGGGATAGAATCTCTGAATAATTAGGCCATATTTGATGCTAAATCTTCCAAAGGTGCACCTACAATACCTACAAACACTGAATGAGATAATTTGGACATGGACATTGATGACACAATGGACTATACTCTTGCTCAAGATGAAGGGAAGACTGATAAAGTTGATGAAAAGGGAGAAAGTAATGCTCAGCAACAAAGTACTGATAGGTAAGATGAAGGTACTGACATGCCTAAAGTTAGTACCGCCAGAACAAAACTTACTACCGACAAGGTTAAAGAAGGTACTGCTGAGCCAGAACCAAGAGAAAGTACTTCTTTAGCAGCTCAAACAACTCCAACACCTACTCCAACAACCTTTAGAGATGATGAAACAATTGCTCAAGTTCTTCTAAACATAAGTCAAGCTAAAGCAGTTTCAAAAGAAAAGGAAAAAGGAGTAGAAATTAAAAATGCTAAAAATGCTGAGAGACTAAGAACCACTTCAACAAGATCAGTATTAACATTGAAGCCTTTTCCCAAGATTGATCCAAATGATAAAGGCAAAAAGAGGATCGAAGAAGATGAGGTATCTGATACTGAATCTGAAGAAATTACTGAAGCTAAAAAGAAGTTTGATCAGATTGCTCATGATGAAGAGGTGGCTAGAAAATGCAAGAGGAATGGGAAGCTGAAGAAGAGAGAAAAAGGCTAACTGAGGAGGAAGCAAGTAAGACTGCACTCTCTAATGAATATTACTTTATTCAAGCAAGAATTGATGCTGACAGACTTCTAGCTAAAAGAGTTCAAGAAGCAGAGAGAGAACAGTTCATAGTGGAAGAGAGAGCAAAATTTCTTCATGATACTATAGCTACTCAAAGAAGAATCCTTGCTCAACAAAGATCTGAAGCTATTAGAAACAAACCTCCAACAAAGAATCAGTTTAGGAATCAAATGATGACTTATTTGAAACATGTTGGAAACAAGAAGCATGCTGATTTGAAGACCAAAAGTTTTGATGAAATAAAGGCTTTGTATGAAAAAGTAAAGAGAGGTTTGATGATGTTTCATTACTATGGTTCTACTAAAGATGAAAGAAAGATTAAGGAAATGAATGAAGGAGCTAGTGATCCTGACAAGAAGAAGAAGATTGTCAAGGAAGATGTCTCAGCTAAGGTACCTGCAAAGCAAGATGTAGCAGAGCAGGGTACAAAGAAGAGAAAAGGTGGTCATATGAAGATGATTGCTAGGAAAAGGAAAAGACCACAACCAGATGTTGATAGTGATGATGAACACATAAAGTGTCTAAAGATTGTTACATTTGAAGGTACCATAGATAGTGAAATAATGGAGACAAAATCGTTTATTTCTAAGTTGGACAAGGTTTCATCACCAGAGGGGGATTACCTTGTTGTCTACAGAGTCAATGGAAATTTCAGGGCATTCAACTATCTAATGGAGGTACTTCATATTTTTGATAGACAAGATCTGTTTCACTTATATGATTTGGTAATGAAGCAGTACTCAGAAAGCACACCAGAAGGTATAGAGTTGATTCTTTGGGGAGACTTGAAGATTATGATGGAATCCTCAATAGAAGTAACTGATCAAGGTGATTTCTGGAATGATCAACAAGATTGGGAGATTGTCACTTGGAGACTGTATGAGGCTTGTGGAGTTTGCATACTAGAGTTTAAGGATGGAACAGTCATTCACATGCTAGTTGAAAGAAAATATCCTCTCTCCAAGGAATTGCTGCAAAGAATGCTTGATTTTGGATTAGAAGTTGAGGTAGAAAGTACTGCTGCATTAGATTTGATAAGGTTCATTAAGCAACAGCTTAATGAAGAGTAAAGATGAAATGGAATTGAGAAGGGTTTGAGTGTTGGCTAACCACCACACAACAAATGGTCATCAGTTCACCATGCTTAATAGGCATAAGAACTGGCTAGTCCATAAGCAAACGGCTTGTGGTAAAGACTTCTCAAATCCGTTTATGGTTGACAATTTACCAAAAATTGTAGGGTTCTCAACTCACCTTGCTTCATGGTTAAGAGTTGGCTAGTCCAGGATCAAACAGTTCTTGGTAAAGACTACTCAAATCTGTTGATAGCTGATAGTTTGCTAAAAACTATATGGTTTATCAATGCACCATGTTATGGCAATGAAGCATTGGCTAGTCCAAAAGCAAACGGTATTTGGTAAAGACAAATCAATTCCGTTGATGGTTGACAGTTTACCAAAAACTGTATGGTAATCAACTCACCATATTTTGAAATAAAGAGTTGACTATCCCAGAGCAAACGGCTACTGGTAAAGGAATATCAAATCCGTTTATGGCTGGTAGTTTGCCAAAAACTACAAAGCCAACTTAGTTGGATTGTTGCTGAAAAGATGTTGCTGTGTTGCTGAAAAGATAAGTTGCTGATGAAGATGGATAGCTGAAGATTATTAAAGATCAAGATCAAGATTTGACAAAGTGTTTGGATACATCCTCCAAGAACTTAAGAAGAATAAACTAGAGAAACATGAAGTTAAACAAGTTCAACAATCATGTTTAGGGGAGGATTGTTGGGAATTATACATTCCTGACTTAGTACCGTTAGTTATATACTTAGTACCGCTAGTAATAGTTAGTACTGACAATACAAAATTTTAAGTAATGCTCAGATAGTTAGTGCCGTTAGTATAAAATAGTTAGTACCATTTAAGAGATATGCATGAGATATTATAGGAAAAGATGTGCATTATCTTTTATGCGTTTTATAAGCCTAGAAGAGGGTTTTCCTTGGTGTATAAAAGGAACCCTTACGGCATAGTTAGAGATATCACTCAATATCAGATCATTGTCAATCTAATAGTTAGCAATCAATATAAAAGCTTAGTTATCAATATTCATTGTTCTTCTTTGCATTATAAGTTAGATTCCGCATAACTTATAGTGTTCTTAATCATTGTTTCTCCTGTAGTTTGTGTGAATCTATTCATAATAGCTATAACCCTTAACAAGGTAGTAAGATCCATATTCAAAGGGATCCACACTCTCCCTACAAATGTCTTTGCTACTTTCCAAAGATTTAGTTTGGGGAAGTTTTGAGGTATTTGGTTTTAGAGCATATAATATTGCGTGAGGACACGACAATCACTTAGTTTGGGGAATTTTGATATGTGAGAAATCACATATCCTTTTTAAATCCAAAATGGCCCTAAAAATGAACAAATTATGCAAATTATGCTTGTATATTGCTTGTTCTGTCATTTGTGATGTGTAGGTACGAATAGTGCAAAAATCATAAAAAAATGGTCAAAACCGGACAAACACGGACACATGAACGGATAGAGTGCACAAGAGCCAGAAGTTTCTAGCAAAAGGGTCATCAAAAGTCAACCCTTGGTCAACTCACAAAAGACAAAATTCTCAATATACCCAATTAGCCCTCATTGTTAAACAAAATTCATAAATGGTCCTTGAATGACTAACACAGTTAGTCCTTTTTATATAAAAGGATAACGGTTGTTATCTTCTTTGTTGGGAATTCTAGAATTCATGAAGGACTGACATGTGAAAGATAAAGGACTTAATATGATATGTTAGACTTTGACTAAAACATTAATGTTGATTGGAAGTTACAAAATCAACATTAATATGATATGTTGGACTTTGACTAAAACATTAATGATGATTGGAAGTTACAAAATCAACATTATGATATGTTTGACTAAGGTTTTCTTGTAAACCCTAGCCTCTCTAGTATATAAAGAGGGGTAGGGATCTTAGTTTAGGTACACCTTTCCTTCACTCACATACACACGTGTAGTTTACACACATTTTCACCATTGTTGTAGCTTCAAGGTTGTAAAACCCCATCACTATTTTAGAGTGATCGTATTAATATATTGAGGCTTGTTTTGTTTACTTGTTCTTATAAGATATAAATACTAGTTTCCGCATAGTCTTTGTATTGATCATTTCTTCAAAGATCTTTCAATAATTTCATCTCAACATTCTTAAGTATAACTCGAGCCTAAAAGATATACCATGGCCCAATCCTTTTTACCCAGGCCCAAATCCACTTAGTCAAACAAAGTTATAAAAAGAAAAGAAAAGGGCGCGAGAAATACCGTTTTACTATTCATCGTCGTTCTCCTCCATTTACCCTATCAAAAATAAAGGGTAAAATGCAATTGACTATGTGGAACAAAGATTCAAGTGCCAAATAATGAGCCAGCATCAAAAATCGTCATCAAAGCTCTCTCATTGGCTATAATTGTCAAGGGAATGTCACGTGGGATCCAAAGAAACACACTCAAAATGGGAATTTATACTAAAAACAAGCCAAAAGAAGCATAAAGCCTCTGACATAAGGAATGCCACGCTGGTAATCCGTGTGCTCACTTAATGATCCAACGGTGAAGATTGAAGAGCCAATGATTGCAAGGAATGAAGGGTGATGATCAAGACCAAAGGGAACGCGTTCACAAGGCCTAGAAGCATCCATTATCTCCTATAAATACATGACCTCCTTCACTCACAAGAGGAGTATCTAGTGTAGCATAGTGTAGACGTTTAAATAAGCTCCCAGCTGTTCAATATGCTTTTAATAATCTGTCATAAGCTAGCTACACTCTCATTTAGGCTTTTAAAGCTTAAATGAGCTTATTATCTCTCAAAATCTCCAATCAAATTACATCAGCTGATTTTGAAAGGGAAACCAGTCATGGAAGGGTTTCCAAGACAATACTAGCTTATCTAAGATAAGCTAGAGCTTGTTGATGGCTCATTTAAGCATTTGATTAAGCCTTGTTTAGAGCAAAGGCTATTGTAAGTTCCTTTTTAAATTTTCATAGCTTAATATTTCATTCTAGCTTAATATTCTTATTAATTGCTTATATTTGCTTATTGCTGTTTCAATTAGCTTATCTCTGCTTATATTTGTTGTTTAATGTTTAATATGTTCATAAGTTAGCTTAGATCTTAGTTTACTTGTTATGTAATAAAAACTATAAAAAAAAACAAAAATAGTAGCATAAGTGTCTTAGCTTATTATTCTGGCTTATTTGATTGCTTATAATTGTTCATTAAGTTTGTTATAAGCTGTTTAACATCTGGTCTTTGAAGAGTTTTAGCTTAAATAGCTTTTATCAAGTTAAAAGTACTAAAACTGTTTTTAAAAGGGTGTTTGGTTTAACCTGTTTAATGGATGAAAATGGGTCAAAACTTACTTTATGCTTTTGAGTCAGTTTAGATTAGTTAAAAGTAGTCATAAAAGTCATTTTATTTAAGTTTTTAAGTGTTAAATCTCAAAAACAAGGTTTTAAGAATTCATTGTTTGAATCTGTTAAGTGGTAGCTTATTTTAGTTGTTTATTAGATTGTGCTTTAGCTTATTGTGTTTTTGAGTTGTTTTTGTGTTCATAAATGTGTTAAAAAGGATAGAATCAAAGCTCTAAAAACCTGCAATTACTAAATTTGTCAAAAAAGTGCTAAATGTTGAAAATTTGAGAAAATGCTTTTTCAAATGCTCATTGTGGCTTATTCAGTGTTTCAAAATGCTTTTTGATTGTTGTTATGTGTCCTATGTATTCAAATCTCAATCTGTTTGTAGGTTTTAAGTTCATAAAGTTCTGATTGTTTGCTTATTTTTAAGCTCAAAAGTAGTGTTTTGTTAAAATTGAAAAAAGTTTTCTAATAAATGCTATTTGGCTTATTTGTTCTTATATGCTTATTTTCCTAGCTTATGTAGGTTTAATATAGCTTATTTGGTTAGTTTAAGTCAATTTTAGCTTATTTCCTTAGGTTTAGAACTTATTTTTAGCTTATTTGCATATTAGCTTAAAATTTTATTCGTTTTACGGATAAAGTTTATCAGAAAAATATATAAATAAATACCAAACGTTTTAAATAAATTTTGTAAAACAATTGTGAAAACTAGTCGTGTAAATACTCATTTTTATCAGAAAAATGATTTGGAAAACAATGGCGCAAGTTTCGTGCGTTGATTCATCCGTTAAGTCGCTCAAGCGAGTCCCGAACCAATATTTTATAAAAGTTTCTCAATAATTACACTTTTGGCCCCTGATCTATTATTTACAAAACTTACCCTGGACTATTAAGCACTTGCTGAAATGTTTAATACTTTTCATATATATATAAAGTTAAAACAATTTCATTTCATTTATAAAAAAATTCACACACACACACACACACTTATATACACCTCTCTTCTCTCCCTAAATATCCGGCAGCCACCACTGCCCCGCCGCCGGCCACCGGAAAACTTTTCCGGTGACTTTTCCGGCGAACTCCAATAATGCTCTTCGTGGCCCGATCTACCCGATCCGCCGACCCACGCGCCTCCACTCGCGTTTCTCCACCACCACCACTCACCCACCGAAACCACCACTGTCATCACCATCATCATCTCATCATAATCATCATCCCGTCACCTCATCACCACGACCCTCCCACTGTCGTCATCATCATCATAACACCACCACCGTCGCACCACCAAGGGTTTGTTTCGGTGGTAAAACACCACCATAAGGGGTGTTTGGTTTCGGTGGTAAAACACCACCGACGAAGGGTGTTGGGTTGGGTGGTCAGCCGCCAAGGGTGCGGTCGGGTTGTTATGGTTCTCAGCGAAGGGTGCGTTTGGATGTCATAAACCGCACACGGGTGCGGTTGGTTTTATTAAAACACCCCGAAGGTGTGCGTCGGGTTGGGATGCGTTTGGTTTAGTCGAAAACAGCCGGAGTGCGTTTGGCTGTTGTAGACTGCGGGGGAGGGGGTGTTTGGTTGTGGGTTTATAACACCCGACGAGGGTGCATTTGTGTCGGGTTTTGGCTGCGGGACAGCCGAGGGTCGGGTTGGCTGTTGGGACAGCCGGGGGGACAAGGTCGTCGAGTTTGGTTTCGTGGGTTAACAACCGACAAGGGTGCGTCGGGTTGTGGGTTATTAAACGCCGAGGGTGCGTTTGGTTTTCAAACAGCCGGGGGGTATTTGGGTTCATAAAAGGGTGCGTTTGGTTTACCAACGCAGCGGGTGCGTTTGGTTTACCAACGCAGCGGGTCCGTTTGGTTAATAAACAAATAGGGTGCGTTTGGTTGTTTGGGTTGGCTGTCAAACAGCCGGGACAGCCGGGGGTTTGTTTGGTTTGATATGGGTGCGTTTGATATTGTGACACCGAAAAGGGTGCGTTTAATTTAAAAGTATTCGATTGTTTCATTTATTATCGAGTTAATTATATGTGATGAAATCCAGTGAAACTTGTGGCGTCTATGTTATTAATATTAAAGTGGGATTTATATTAATCTATAAGCAATATTAGATGGGTTTTTGAGCTAAAAACGGATTTTGGCGCGAGTTTGTAACGGGTCATTTTGACCAGAAAATAGAATATGGGATTCGGGGTTCGAGATTTTGAAAGGTCGGAGTTTGGTTTACAAAATATAACAAATTATATTTTTACGGACGTTTTGATATAAAACGGGACTTCTAACTCCCAATAACGAAGAAACTGGAACGAAATCGAAATATACACTTTAGTAGAAAAATAGGTTATTTTTAATATATATTAAAAATGGCAGATTTATTAATTAAACGATTTGAGCACTTTCGAGTCCGTTTCGGCCTTCCGGCGAAACACGAAAGTTGTTCGTAATGACGTTTTACTTTGCCGCGAGGCTTATCAGTTTTAAAATTGAGTTATAGCAGGTCGAAACTAAAGGTCAACGTAAAAGTCAACGGATATTTTAATTAATATTAATACATTACGAGTACGATTTTGAATGATGAAATAAGGTCGGGTAATATATTATTTCAATTAATTATTTTAAGACCATTGTTCGGTTCTAAAAACGAAAGGTCTAAAAATGGAAACCTTCTGTAAATATTTGAGATAAGTTATGATTAGACGGAAAATAGTATATATATAATATACTAAGTGTTAAGGTTTAAAGACGCGCAAGTGGATTTCTCATCACATGTATGTATGTATACATATAAAAATATGTATGATTTCGTCGTAACGATGTACGCATCGTTGATCTTATTTAATACGTGTATTAATCAAGCGACATAATTATAGGTCGTGGTCTAGATCGTTGCAGATTCGGTTGTGATTTATTTGGATTATTTGATCGTGGTCTTTGATCAAGGTGAGTTTATAGCCCCATCTTTTACTGGTTTTACATATATTTTTGGGGTGAGAACATGCTTGTTTACAAATGCATTTACATGGTTGATTACCTGTTTGGTTTACATA